>JAGKTI010012346.1:11637-24778 GCA_018397915.1 Birgus latro | reverse complement strand
GGTTCGTGTGATATCGTTATCCATTTTTACCATATAAAATAACTCCGTAAGGCAATCGTTAAAAAAAATTATTTAGGTACTGAATATCTGATATATACAGTATTATTAGAAAAAAGTAAATACATAGCCGAACTGAGATATACGATTTATAAAAACTACCTGGTTCCACGTATGTGCTCTTTTATTGTTCACGATTGGTGTAAGAGAAAAAAGAAAATCAGGTTGCAGGAGCGTCGACCTGAACTCTTATGTCTTTCGTGTCGAGATTAATTGGATTATTAATTTCCGAGAATTCGAATGTTTCTCTTTTCTTTCTTATAATTTACCTTAGCCGCAAGTTCATGAACGAAATGTAGGGCAAATTGTGATCTAGTTACAGTTAATAGTATCGGCTTTGGGGGTAATTCCAAACTATTTTACTTTAGTGATGGCTGTATAAGCGTATTTATTGGCGAAATCGCTAAATATGCAACTTTCATAAATGTGCTCAAAATTGATTGGGAAAGACACCCAACACAGGGAGAGCTGGAGATCCCGTTTCATCAGCCCTGAGGACTAGTTCCTGACCATCCCCCTTTGGTGAATTTTTTGTGTGTCAATAACACGGAGAGTTAGCCAGTATGTTCTCCAATACAAGTTTCTCTGTCAACACCAAACTACTTTCATGCTTCACGCTACACTTCCTGCTCAAAATTAAATAAAAATGGCGACGAATAACCTAGCCTCGGAGTCCCCAGGGGGCGTGTGCCATAAATGCCCCCTCCATCCAACGTATTATCTACTTTAGCTTTGTTACTGATTGTTTCTTTCCGACACGGAAATTTATAACGCTCAATAATGTTTTCTGAATTTTTGCATATAAATGGGAGTGTTTCCCAGCTAATTTTGGGTGCATTTGTGGACGTTGCGTACTTACTGTTTTCGCTCTCAATTATGCGGTTTTTCATAGGAGTAGACTGTAGTACCAGTCAAGCAGGGTAGTACTCCCAAGGTGGATGGAAAGCTGATGACAGGGAGAGCTGGAGCTACCGGTTCATCAGCCCTCAGGAGTAGTTCCTGACCACCCCCCTTTGCTGAATTTTTTCAGTCTCAATAACACAGAGAGTAGGCCAGCATGCTCTCTAATACAAGTTTCTCTAACTGTCAACACCAAACTACATGCATGCTGCACACTACACTTCCTTTTCAAAACTGAATAAAAATGGCGACGAATAACTCAGCCTCAGAGTCCCCGAAGGGGGGGGGGGCATAAATGCCCCCACCATCCGCCCCTCTCCCGGTGACGACCCTAGGAGCTGCCTGGAACCACTGTCTGACTCACTCCTTCTTCATTTCTGCAACATTCGCGGCCTTTCCTCTAACTTCCGGTCTGTTGAGCACCACCTTTCCTCCTCTAAACCTCACCTTCTCTTCCTCACTGAGACTCAGCTGTCTGAGGCAAATGACAGCAAACCCGTTTCTGTATCGTCCTACTTTCTCTATTCTCATTTCAAAGTCAAAGGTGGCTGTTGCGTATATGTATGCAACGATCTGTCTTGCTCTCATGTTCCTGAACTTGATTCTTCTGAATTTTCTGCCCTCTGGCTTCGGCTGTCCTGTCATTCTCTGACTAAATATACCTTTGCTGTTTACTTATCTCCTAATTCTACTGACTATCAAAAATTCTTTGACTATCTTACATCTGCGATGGAACACATTCTATCCATTTCTCCTTCCTCTGAAATCTCCATTCTAGGAGATTTCAATGTTCACCACCACCTTTGGCTCTCCTCTCCTTTCACTGATCCACATGGTGAACTAGCATACACCTTTTCTATCCTCAATGACCTAGAGCAGCTTGTACAGCACCCTACCCGTATCCCTTGCCGCTTTGGAGAGAGTTCCAACATACTTGACCTCTTCTTAACAACTTATCCCTCTGCTTACACTGTTAATCTTTTCTCTCCGTTGGGCTCCTCCGATCATAACCTTATTACCTTAACCTGTCCTATCGCTCCGGTACGGCCTGTGGACTCTCCAAAGAAACGTCGTCTATGGCAGTTTGGAACTGCGGATTGGGAGGCCCTCAGGCAGTACTTCTTTGATATTCCTTGGAATGATTATTGCTTCCAATAGCCGGGAGCCATCTGAGTGTGCCTTGCGCATTTCGGAGGTTATTCTCACGGACATGGAAGCATACATTCCTTTCTCATATCCTCTGACTAATGCAAGAAACCCTTTTTTAATCACACTTGTTCTAATGCTGTCCGCAACAAGGAGAGGGCCTAAAATTGTACCGGAGCCAGCTCACTACTGAATCACATCTTTTCTATACTTCTGCCCGGAATCGTGCTAAATCTGTTCTTCACTCTACTAAAAATAATTTCATCCGTGCTAAATGTTCTTAACCCTCCAACTCGAATTCTTCTCGTTCCTTCTGGCACCTTGCCAAAAGCCTTTCTAACAACTTCACATCATCATCCTTCCCTCCTCTTTTCTACTCTGATGGTTCTGTAGCTATTTCTTCTACTGATAAAGCATATCTCTTCGCTCAGACTTTCTACTCCAATTCCACCTTAGACGATTCCGGTGCTGTTCCTCCATCACTTCCCCCCTCTGACTTCCTCTTGACTGACATTAAAATTTCTTCAGCTGATATATTTTCTGCCATCACTGGCCTCAATACTAACAAGGCATATGGGCCTGATGGAGTCCCTCGTGTCGTCCTCAAGATCTGTGCTCCTATGCTTACACCCTGCCTAGGTAAACTCCTTCGCCTTTGTCTATCAGCTCGAACCTTTCCTTCTAGCTGGAAGATTGCTCTCATTCAGCCAGTCCCAATGAAGGATGACCACTCCCAACTATCGTCCAATTGCTTTAACATCCTGTGTCTCAAAAGTTTTCGAGTCAATTCTTAACAGAGAAATTTTAAAGCATTTTTCCTGTCACAACCGTCTTTCTGATCGTCAGTATGGGTTCCGTCAGGGACGCTCCACTGGCGATCTTCTCACCTACCATTCAGACTCCTGGTCATCCTCCATTCGGGACTTTGGCGAAAGCTTTGCCATTGCACTTGACATCTGAAAGGCTTTCGATCGAGTCTGGCAGAAATCTTTAATTTCCAAACTGCCCTTCTACGGTTTCTATCCTTGTATCTGTGCCTTCATCTCTAGCTTCCTTTCTGGTCGTTCTATAGCCGCTGTTGTAGACGGCCATCGTTCTTCTCCTAGATCTATCAACAGTGGTGTTTCTCAGGGCTCTGTCCTATCACAAATTCTCTTCCTTTTATTTGTCAGTGACCTTCTAAGCTGGACATCTAACTCTATCCACTCATATGCTGATGATTCCACAGTTCACCTTTCCATTCGGTGTCCGCAACGTCCATCTCTGAAGTTGCTTCAACAAACAAGGGATGAGGCTATGGCCCACCTAACGTCTGACTTGCCTCGTATCTCTGATTGGGGTAAAAATAATCTTGTTTTTTTAATCCATCAAAGGCTCAGTTCTTACACTTATCAACCCGACAAAATCTTCCTCAGTATTACCCACTAATGTTTAATAACGTCCAGCTCAGTCCTGCATCATCCTTGAACATGGTTGGGGTTTCATTCTCTCAGGATTTATCTTGGAAAGAACATATTACATCTCTTGTGAAATCTGCTTCCAAGAGATTAGGTGGGCTAAGCCGATTCCGAACTTTCTTTACCCCAGCACAGTTGTTGACCTTGTACACGGGTTTTATTCGCCCGTATATGGAGTACAGCTCTCATGTGTGGGGAGGCTCCCCACATGCAGCTCTTTTAAATAGAGTGAAGTCAAAGGTTTTCGCCTCATTAACTCTCCTCCTCTTACTGATTCCATTCAACCTCTGTCTCTTCGCCGCACTGTTGCATCTTTATCTCTACAACTCTCATGTGTGGGGAGGCTCCCCACATGCAGCTCTTCTCAATTGGGTGGAGTCAAAGGCTTTTCGTCTCATTAACTCTCCTCCTGTTACTGATTCCCTTCAACCTCTGTCTCGTCGCCGCACTGTTGCATCTTTATCTCTCTTCCATCGCTACTTCAACTGTCACTGTTTCTTTAAACTGTGTGCTTGCATCCCTCCACCTCTACGAGGGGCACGTAGTACCCGTCTAGCAACAAACTCTCATCCATTTTCTGTCCAACTCTCTAATGCAAGAGTTAACCGTTACTCCCAGTCCTTCATTTATGAAACTGGTCAACTCTGGAACTGTCTTCCTTTGTCTGTGTTCCCTACTTCCTATGATCTCCAGTCTTTCAAACGCAGTGTGTCTATGCATCTCGAAATGAATGGATCTTGAATTTGGCTCTCTTTTGTATTGTTTTTTGTTTTTATTTGGAAGGAACAGTATGCGGGACATTGGCCTTTGGTTCCTTCTTCAATGCATAAAAATATATATATATATATTTCTAGATGTCCGAAGACGCCTGTGAGCGTGAAAATGTCACATTTAGGATATATATAAAAAGAAATCGTTTGACACGTAAAGAGAGCTGGCATCTGAGGTGTATAAGAACAATGCTTTAATTCTGGGGGGGATCACCGAAACAAGAGAGAAACGTCGAGTGAGTATTCTTTTTTATATGTAGTAGATGCACTTTAAAATGACATCAGGCCTCTTGAATGAATAAATAAAAGAAAAAAGAAAAACGTAAGAAAGAATATTTGCACATTATGAAGACATATTTCCTTTGGAAAAATCTCTCAAAACTGTTATACCGAATGAGACGGAATATTTTTGAGCTTTTGACTCTCCTAAGAATTTATAGGGAAGGTATAATTACTATCGCATTGAGAAGATATTTAATTAATTACCATTTATAACTTTATTCCTCATCTCCGTGAACGTATATTGCATGATAGCTAAAAAATGAAGGTTGAAAGAACACTGAATGAACTGTATTAATGTCGTCTGAATATTGTTTGGATTTATATGTTCAGAATAGGGTCATTAGAGACTTTCATTTGTGGCGGTAACTTCAGATAAAAAGAGGTCAAGTTGTTCTGTTAATATCAAAGCATCCGCTTTAGGAATATTTGAAAACTAATATTAACGAGTTATTCTAAAAACCGCATGATTGAGAGCGAAAACAATTAGTACGCATCTTCTACAAATGTACTCAAAATTAGCTGGGAAACACTCGCAATTCTATGCAAAATTTCAGAAAACATTTATGAGCGTTATAAAATTCCGTCTCGGAAAGAAAAAATCAGTTACATTGCTAAATGAGGTAATACGTTGGATGACATCGATTCACGGGTAAAGAAGGCTGGCATTTCAGGTGTTCAAACCGAAAGTGTTTTCGACTGATAATAGATTTGAGAACAACTTAGAAATTTAGAAGTAAAAAGAATATTAATTATATCTGTATAATTATAGCTTCAAAGTGGCATTTTGGGCTTCCTGATTAATTTTAAAACATGGAATATTACCCCAATATGACGGTTAGTGTGACATCAGCATCCATATTTACCAAGGTAAAATCACTCCGAAATTCAATAAATCGTTTAAGAGATTTGTCTATTATCAAATGTATATCAATAGGAAAAAATAAATACATACATGTCCGGAGACATACAATTTATTAAAATTTCTTGGGTCCTCATTTCGGAGTTTTATTGTTCATGATGGGTATTAAAAACTCAGGTTGTAAGAGCGTCGCCCTAAACAGTTGTGTCTCTGTTGTCAAGATTCACTGGATTTTAGAATTTTGATTAGATTATTGTCTTTCTTTTCTTTATTTCATATTAGCCAGGCCTTCAAGAATAAAAAGTTGTACCAATTGTAAACTAGTTGCGGTTTATAGCATTCGCTTTCAGTTACAGTAGTTCCATCCTATTTTACTCTAGTGATGGATGTATAACCGACTTTTGGGGTGAAGTCGCTAAATATGCAACTTCAACAAATCTTCCCGATATTGATTGTGAAACACACCCAAATATTTTCAGATTTCAGAAGACAATTGTGAGGGTGAAAATTTCACATTTAGGAAACGTATAACAAGAAATCGATTGACACGTAAAGAGAGCTGGCATGTGAGGTATTGAACAACAATAAGTTTAAATTATTGTGGGTATCACCGAAACAAGCTCTAAACTTCGAATGAGTACTTTTTATTTTTCATCCGCAGTAGAAGCACTTTAAAATTATATCCACCCTCGTGACTGTAGCTGCTGTTTGCGGATGATACTGCACTGGTGGCTGATTCAGAGGAGAGATTGAGACAGTTGGTAGAGGAGTTTGGAAGGGTGTGTGAAAGGAGGAAACTGAAAATAAATGAGAATAAGAGTAAAGTGATGAAGTGTACGAGATTGGTAGATGGTAGGAGGATGAATATAGTTTTGAATGGTGAGTTGCTTGAGGAGGTAGAGTATTTTAAGTATTTAGGGTCACAAGTTGCTGTGGATGGAAGAATAGATGCAGAAGTGAAGTTTAGAATGAATGAAGTTGGAAAGGTGATGGGAGGAATGAAAAAAGTGTTTAGATGTCGTTCACTCAGAATGAATGTAAAGAGTAGGCTGTATGAAGGTGTTGTGGTACCGACTGCATTTTATGGGGCTGAAACATGGAATATGGGTGTAGCAGAGAGGAAAAGTTTGAATGTAATGGAGATGAGATGTCTGAGGAGTATGTGTGGAGTGACGCGTATGGATCGAGTGAGAAATGATGAAGTGCGAAGGAGAACTGGAATTGTTCGGGAGATGGCTAATCGAATTGAACAGAGGGTGTTGCGATGGTTTGGGCATATGGAGAGAATGGATAATGAGCGATTGGTGAAAAAGATAATTAGATCTGATGTGAGAGGTGTAAGGCTGAGAGGAAGACCACGAATAGGATGGATGGACAGTGTGAAGAGAGCGCTGGATGCGAGAGGGTTGTCTGTTGAGCAAGGAAGAGTGGCTGTGCGTGATAGAAATGAATGGAGAGAAATCATGAATGAATAAATGATGACGCAGCCCTGAGGGGATATTCTCCTGCATTTTGTCTGATCAGCTGATCAGGTCAGGTGCAGGTAAGGGGCTGGATCCATTATGATGTGGCAGGGGTAAACCAGCTTTGCTGTCGGGCCCTGCTGCGGATGTCACTGACTGCACTGCGTAGTTGACCCTCGTGCGGTGTGGTGCGGTTAGGATCTGTCCTTTCTCCCCTTTAGGGCTAGGATGCGAATGAATGTGTATGAGTGGATGAGTAAATTGGTAGTGTGTTGACCTGTCTCGGCTACCTCCCATTTCTTGGGGGAAGCAGCCTAGGTATATAGATAGAATAGATATTTCCAAACTATAAAGGTTCGTGTTACACCGTAAGCCACATTTCCTTAGGTAAAAACACTAAGTACTGTGATACCTCGTGAGAAGGAATTTTGGTGAGGTTTTGACTCAGTTAAAAGTTTCAACGAATAAGTATAATTACTATCGCAATACCGCGAAATATAATTAATTTTCATTTATAAATGACTCATCTCTGTAGACATGTAGTGCATGACAGCTACAAAAAGGGCAGGTTGAAGGAACACTGAATAAATTGTATTAGTGTCGTGTGAATATTGATTGGGTTTTTACATTAGAATAGGGTCATTAGTGACTTTTTCCAGAAAAAAAAAGTGATCAAGTTGTTTTGCCAAGGTCAACCACTTTAGTAATAATTCAAAAGTAATGTAATTGTTATTTGAAAAACTGCATAGTTGAGAGCGAAAACACTAAAAATGCAATTTTCACAATTCCCCATTCAATCTAAAATTCAGAAAAAACTTTCTGGGAGTGATAAAATTCTCTCTCGGGGGGGGAAAAAAGTAACAACGCTAAATGAGGTAATACGATGTATAAAAACGATTCACGTGTAAAAAAGGCTGGCATTTCAAGGGTTTAAGGCCAAAGTGATTCGTTTGGTTGAAGACGTCAGAGCAACTTGGAAATTTAGAGATAAATCGGATATTATTTTCATCTGTATAACGAGGGCTATAAGGTGGCATCATGAGCTTCTTTATCAAATATAAAAAATGGACTATTTTTGCAGTATGACGGTTCGTGTGATATCGATATACTTATTTACAAATATAAAATGACTCAGAAAGGCATTAAATCGCAAAAAAAAAAAAAAAAGTTTAGGTACTGATTATCAGATCAATATTAATAGAAAACAGTAAATACATAGCTCTACTGAGATATAGCATTTATAAACATTACCTGGTGCCTCACATGCGCAGTTTTATTGTTCATGATCGGTCTAAAAGAAAGAAAATCACGTTGCCTTAGCGTCGACCTGAACGGTTGAGTCTGTCGTGTTGAGAGTAACTGGTGTAATAACTTCCGATTGGTATATTGGTGGAGGGAAAGTTGAGAGTAGGTAAGAGATGGGTGAGAGCTAGGAGAGTTAGGTGTGGCAGGGAGGTTTTGAAAGTGAGTGAGTTAGATAAAAGAGAGGAAATGATAGAGTATCAGGAGAAATTGAGAGATCACTGGTACACAGTGAAAGATCAGGAGAGTGGCAGTGTGGAGGAGGAATGGCAGTTGTTTAAGAGTGCTGTGGTGGGACATGCAGAAGAGGTGTGTGGTGTGAAACGAGTGGGTGGTGGTGTAAGAAAGGGAAGTGAATGGTGGTGCGAGGGAGTAAGTATGGCTGTGGGTGAGAAGAGACATGCATATGAAGTGTGCTTGCAAAGGAAGGATGAGGTGTCGTATGAGAGGTATAAGGAAAAGAGGAATAGGGCGAGAAGGGTTGTGCGTGGTGCTAAAGTGGCAGCAGATGAGAGGTGGGGTAGGCGGATGACTGAGAATTTTCAGGAGAATAAGAAAATGTTTTGGAAGGAGGTGAAAAGGGTGCGAAAGGGAGAGTCTGGGAAGGAGGAGCGAGTAAAAGCAGAGGATGGAAGGATGTTAATTGAGATGGATGCAGTAAGGAAGAGATGGGTGGAGTACTTTGAAAGATCGTTGAATGTAGAGGAGGAAAGGGAGGCTGAGATTGTGGCAGATGGAAGGGTCCAAGGAATAGATGTGTTGGGAGAGTTGAATGAATCCTTGATCACGATGGAGGAAGTGCAAGAGGCAGTAAAGCAGATGAAAACAGGGAAAGCTGCAGGTATGGATGGGTGTGCTGTGGAATGCCTGAAATGTGGTGGAGCGACTATTGCTGACTGGTTAGTAAGATTGTTGAATGTGTGCTTTGTGCAAGGTATGGTGCCAGTTGACTGGGCAAGTGCTTGTGTGGTCCCATTGTATAAAGGTAAGGGTGATAAGTATGAATGTACTAGCTTTAGAGGTATAAGTCTGTTGAGTGTGGTAGGTAAGGTTTATGGTAGAGTGTTAATTAAGAGAGTTAGAGAGGGTACAGAGGGAGTGATTGGTGATGAGCAGTGTGGCTTTAGGAGAGGGAGGGGATGTATGGATCAGGTGTTTGCTGTGAGACAAGTGTGTAAAAAGTATTTAGCGAAAGGTAAGGATGTGTTTTGGGCATTCATGGATTTAGAGAAAGCATATAATAGAATTCATAGGGAGGCTTTGTGGACTGATTTAAGATTGAATGGACTTGATGGCAGGTTATTAAAAGGAGTGAAAAGTTTTTATGTAAAAAGTAGAGGGTGTGTAAGAGTGGGAAATACTGTGAGTGATTGGTTTCCCGTGAGAGTGGAGCTGCGGCAGGGATGTGTGATGTCGCCTTGGTTGTTTAATATTTATATGGATGGTGTTGTAAGGGAGATGAATGCAAAAGTGTTAGATGGAGGACTGAGTCTGGTGAATGATGGTAGAGAGTGGAATCTGAAACAGCTGCTGTTTGCGGATGATACTGCACTGGTGGCTGATTTAGAGGAGACATTGAGACAGTTGGTATAGGAGTTTGGAAGGGTGTGTGAAAGGAGGAAACTGAAAATAAATGAGAATAAGAGTAAAGTGATGAAGTGTACGAGGTTGATAGATGGTAGGAGGATGAATATACAGTAGTTTTGAATGGTGAGTTGCTTGAGGAGGTTGAGTGTTTTAAGTATTTAGGGTCACATGTTGCTGCGGATAGAAGAATAGATGCAGAAGTGAAGTTTAGAATGAATGAAGTTGGAAAGGTGCTGGGAGGAATGAAAAAAATGTTTGGATGTCGTTCACTCAGAATGGATGTAAAGAATAGACTCCCGGCCGCCAGTTACCTGAAGTACAGGTGTAAAGTAAGATATACATGTATACAGTGCCGTCCAGTGCTATACGGGTTTTAGAGATTGTGTCAAAACCATTCCTGTGTCTGAAGATATAAATGTGTCGTATGTCACACGAGTGTCGGGTGAATAGTACCATACTTAAACAAGAAGGTAGAGTGACAGATAGCAATTGTGTAGTGTTCACTCGCCCCCCCCTGGCAAATCCTTTGTAATATCTGTGATGTATTATTGTCCTGTGTCTTATGTGTAGAATACATGTGTGATATCCACTGCCTTGTTTTTGTGTCCAGTCCTGCCCTTAGGAGTTACCTCCCTGTCTAGAATAGGGACCCGCTTTAGCCTGCGTACTTGAGGGCGAGAAACCGTCCCACAAATACGTAGCATAACAATTTTCATCTTTATAACGAGGGCTTTGAAGTGGCATCTTGAGCTTCTTGATCAAATATAAAAAATGTAGCATTTTCGCAGTATGACGGTTCGTGTGATATCGTTATCCATTTTTATCACATAAAATAACTCCGACAGGCAATAGTTTAAAAACAAATTGTATTGGTATTGAATATCTGATATTTATTATTAGACAAAAAGTAAATATATAGCAGAACTGAGATATGTGATTTATAAATACTACATGGTTCCTTGTATGCACTTTTTTTTTTTTTTTAATTGTTCACGACTTGGCTAGGAGAAAAAAAAAATCAGGTTTTGGAAGCGTCAACCTCAACTGTTGGGTCTTTCGTGTTGAGATTAACTGGACTATTAATTTCCGATTGGTCGATTGTTATTCTTTTTTTCTTTTCTTTTAATTTACCTTAGCTGCGAGTTCAAGGACGATAGGTAGCGCAAACTGTGATATAGTTACAGTTGATAGCATCGAATTTGGGGGTAGTTCCAACCTATTTTACTCAAGTGATGGCTGTATAAATTACAGTATATGCGAAATCGCTAAATATGCAAGTTCCACAAATGAGCTCAAAACTGATTGGAAAACACACCCAATTATTTCTAGAAGTCAGAGGACATCAGTGAGGGTGAAAATGTCACATTTAGGAAATATATAAAAAGAATTCGATTGACACGTAAAGAGAGCTGGCATCTGAGGTGTTTAAGAACAATGCTTGAATTATTGTGGGGATGACCGAAACAAGAGAGAAACGTCGAATGAGTATTCTTTTTTTTATCTGTAGTAGGAGCACTTTAAAATAACATCAAGACTCATGAATTAATGCAAAAAAAAAAAAAAAAAAAAAAAACGAAAGAAAAAATATTTGCACATTATAAAGGTTCGTGTTACACAATAAGCCATATTTCCTATGGAAAAATCTCTTTAAACTGTGATACCGAGTGAGACGGAATATTGGTGAGCTTTTGACTCACCTAAAAATTTATAGGGAAGGTATTATTACTATTCCATTAAGAAGATATATAATTAATTACCATTTATAACTTTATTCCTCATCTCCGTAGACGTATAGTGCATGAGAGCTACAAAAATGCAGGTTGAAGGAACACTGAATGAACTGTATTAATGCCGTCTGAATATTGTTTGGATTTTTACGTTAGGAATCGGGTCATTAGAGACTTTCATTTGTGGTGGTAACTTCAGATAAAAAAGATGTCAAGTTGTTTTGTTAACATCAAAGCATCCGCTTTAGGAATAATTCAGAACTGATATTAATGAGTTATTCTAAAAACAGCAAAATTGAGAGCGAGAAAAATAAGTACACAACTTTCACAAATGTACTCAAAATTAGCTGGGAAACATTCCTAATTCTATGCAAAATTTCAGAAAACATTTATGAGCGTTATAAAATTCCGTCTTGAAGAGAAAAAAACCAGTAACAAAGCTCAATGAGGTAATAAGCTGGAAGCAATCGATTCACGGGTAAGGAAGGCTGGCATTTCAGGGGTTCAAGCCGAAAGTGTTTTCATTTGTTTGGTGATTTGAAAACAACTTAGAAATTTAGAGATAAAACGGATATTAATTTTATCTGTATAATTATAGCTTCAAAGTGGCATTTTGAGCTTCCTGATCAATTTTAAAACAAGGAATATTTCCCCAATTTGACTGTTAATGTGATATTTTACCAAGGTAAAATCACTCCGAAATTCAAAAAAATCGTTTAAAAGAAATTTGTCTGTTGTCAAATGTATATTAATAGGAATAACTTAATGTATAGACGTCCGGACACATACAATTAATTAACATTTCTTGGGTCCTCATACACGCAGTTTTACTGTATTGTTCATGATGGGTCTTAAAAAATCACGTTGCCGGGGCGTCGCCCTGAACGGTTGTCTCTGTTGTTAAGATTAACTGGATTTTTGAATTTCGATTAGATTATTGTCTTTCTTTTCTTTGATTCATATTAGCCAGGACTTCAGGAATAAAAAGCTGTTTCAATTATGAACTAATTTTGGCTTATCGCATCCACTTTCAGGTAGTTCCAAACTATTTTACTCTAGTGATGGATGTAAAAGTGTATTTTGGGGTGAAATCGCTAGATATGCATCTTCCACAAATGTACTTGAAATTGATTGGGAAACACACTCAGTTATTTCCAGAATTTAGAATAACTTGTGAGTGTGAAAATGTCACATTTAGGAAACATAACAAGAAATCGATTGACACGTAAAGAGCATGTGAGGTGTTGAAGAACAATAAGTTTAAATTATTGTGGGAATCATGGAAACAAGCTCTAAACTTCGAATGATTTTTTTTTTCAGTAGAAACACTATAATATTATATCGAGCCTCCTGACAGTATGTAAAAAAAAATATGTATATATTTTTCTAACTATGAAGGTACGTGTTACACCGTAAGCCACATTTCTTTAGGCAAAAAGCCTGAAAACTGTGATACCTCATGAGAAGGAATATTAGTGAGGTTTTGAATCACTTAAAAATTTGTGCTTAAAGATATAATTACTATCGCAATACCGAGAAATATAATTAATTTTCATTTATAATTAATTACTCATGTTTTTTTTTTTTTTTT
>JAGKTI010012346.1:0-11550 GCA_018397915.1 Birgus latro | reverse complement strand
TTTTTTTTTTTTTTTTTTTTTATGTGTCCGACTCTGGGCATAGGCTTCACAGCCTGCTATCAAGGCCCAGTCGTCCTCCTACAATCTACATGTCACCACTTCGGCGCTTAACACCCACCGTCCATATTGAATACATGCTAGGGCTGTCTCATACAGGACTGGTGTATTGGTATTAGCGGGGTCATTTTTACGACATGTCGGCGGGTCTTCTGGTAGATCAGTAAAGCCTGATTTAATGAAATTCAAATCCTTAAATTGTTCCCTGCACCAGCGAGGATTCGAACCTGGGTCCCACGGGACCGCAAGCCAACTCTCTACCGATCGAGCTACCGCCTGTTGGCATATAGTGAATGACAGCTACAAAAGTTCAGGTTGAAGGAAACTCAGTAAACTGTACTGTATGTGTAGTCTGGATATTGTACGAATTTTTACTTTAGAATAAGGTCATTAGTGAATTTTTTCAATTGTGGTGGCAACTTTAGATAAAATATGTGGTCAAGTTGTTTTGTTAAAGTCAAAGCAACCGTTTCAGTAAGAATTCAAAACTAATGTAACTGTTATTTTAAAAACAGCATAACTGAGAGCGAAAACACTAAAAGTGCAACTGTCAAAATTGTACTCTAAATTAGCTACGAAACACTCCCCATTCCATCTAAAATCAACAAAAACCTATCTGAGGGTGATGAAATTCCGCCTCGGGGAAAAAAGAAATTAGAAACAATGCCCTCTTTTTTTTTTTTTTTTTAAATAACAGAACAGAGGAAGGAAAAACAAATGAATATAAATAAATAAATGAATCTATACACCGGATTACTGGTGTCCTTCATTCATGAAGTATCTGTGACAGATGAACTTGAACAGCTGCAGTTTGAGGTTTGGAGGGAAACAACTCTGAGGAAGTGAGTTTCAGAGAGATACAGTTATGGGAATAAAAGAAATCTGAGATGCGGCATTTCTGCAATATAGCTGTGTCACATTCCAGTCATGAGCGCTGCCAGATGCACGTGTACACTAGGGAAGGCATGAAGAGGTAATACGTCGGATAAAATCGATTCACGGGTAAAGAAGGCTGCCATTTCTGGGGTTTAAGCCCAACGTGCTGCGTTTGATTGAAGACGGGAAAACATGTTGGAAATTTAGAGATAAAATCGATATTATTTTCATCTGTATAACGAGTGCTTCAAAGTGACAGCTTGAGCTTCTTGATCAAATATAAAAAAATGGTATATTTTCGCAGTCAGGTTCGTGTGACATTGTTATCCTTATTTACAATGTTAAAATCACTCCGAATGGCAATAAATCGTTTAAAGGAGAATTGTTTAGGTACTGATTATTAGATATCTATTAACAGAAAAAAAAATACATATCTGTACTGAGATATAGGTTCCTCGTATGTGCATTTCACGATTAGTCTAAAAAAAAAAATCAGTGCCGGGGCGTCGACCTGAATTGTTTTGTAAGTCGTGTTGATATTAACTGGATTAATAATTTCTGATTAATAGCCGTGTGTACAGGCACAAAAAGAAGTGAAAATTGTGAACTAGTTACGGCTGATAGCATCCCCATTGGAGGTAGTTCCAAACGATTTTAATCTAGTAATGGCTGTATAAGCGTATTTATGGGCGAAATCGCTAAATATGCAACTTCCACAAAGGTACTCAAAACTGATTGGTAAACACACCCAATTATTTCCGGAACTCAGAAGACACTTGTGTGGGTGAAAATGTCACAGTTAGTAAACATATAGCAAGAAATCGAATGACACATAAAGAAAGCTGGCACCTTAGCTTTTTATGAACTGCTAGTGTGAATTATTGAGGGGAACATCGAAACATACTAAAAACTTCGAATGAGTATTGTTTTTTATCTCCAGCAGAGAACTACAAACTTACAACGAGCAGCAACACTGGATGTAAAAAAAAGAAAAAAATACATGCAAATAATGAAGCATCATGTGACACAATAATCCACATTCCTTACGAAAAATCACTCAAAACTGTGATACCTCGTAAGACGGTATATTGGTGAGCTTTTGACTCACATAAAAATTTATACGGGAAGGTGAAATTTCTATCACAATAAGGAGATATATAATTAATTACCATTTTCATATTTATTCCACATCTTCGTAGACATATAGTGCATTACAGCTTCAAAAAATTAAGGTTGAAGGAACACTGAATGATGTTAACTAACGTCGTATGAATATTGTTTGGATTTCTTCGTTAGGCGTAGGGTCATTAGTGACTTTTTTTCATTTGTGGTTGTAAGTTCAGATAAAAAACTTGGTCAAGTTGTTTGTTAAGGACAAAGCATCCGTTTTGGGAATGATTCAAAACTAATATAAATGAATTATTTTAAAACCGCATAACTCAGAGCGAAAACAGTAAATATGCAACATCCACAAATTAGCTAGTAGGAACTCCAAATTCAATCTAAAATTCCGAAATTTTTTCTGAGCGTGATAAAACTCCGTCTCGGGGAAAAAAAAAATGAATATATCAGAAACAACACTCTGTGAGGTAATACGTAGCATGTAATGGATTCACGGGTAAAGAAGGCTGGGACTTCAGAGGTTTAAGCCCAAAGTGTTTCGTTTTATTAAAGACGTAAAAATAACTTTGAAATTTAGAGATAAAACAGATATTATTTTTATCTGTGTAACTAGGGCTTTAAAGTGGCATCTTGAGCTTCTTGATCAATTATAAAAAATGGAGCACTATCGCAGTATGATGATTCGTGTGATATCGTTATCCATTTTTACCATGTAAAGTAACTCCGAAAGGGAACCGTTTAAAAACAAATTGTTTCGTTTTATTAAAGACGTAAAAATAACTTTGAAATTTAGAGATAAAACATATATTATTTTCATCTGTGTAACTAGGGCTTTAAAGTGGCATCTCGAGCTTCTTGATCAGTTATAAAAAATGGAGCACTATCGCATTATGACGGTTCGTGTGATATCGTTATCCATTTTTACCATGTAAAGTAACTCCGAAAGTGAACCGTTTAAAAACAAATTGTTTAGGTATTGAATATCTGATGTATATTATTAGAAAAAAGTAAATACATAGCCGAACTGAGATATACGATTTATAAAAACTACCTGGTTCCACGTATGTGCTCTTTTACTGTTCACGGTTGGTCTAAGGGGAAAAATAAATCAGGTTGCAGGAGCGTCGACCTGAGCTGTTGTGTCTTTCGTGTTGAGATTAACTGGAGTATTAATTTCCAATTGGTCGGTTATTTTTCTTTTTTTCTTTTAATTTACCTTAGCCGCGAGTTCAAGGACGAAGGGTAGTGCAAACTGTGATCTAGCTACAGTTGATAGCATCGGCTTAGGAGGTAGCTCCAAACTATTTTACTCCAAGTGATGGCTGTATAAGGGTATTTATTGGCGAAATCACTAAATATGCAACTTTCACAAAACTGCTCATAATTGATTGGGAAACACACCCAATTATTTCTAGAAGTCAGAAGATACCAGTGAGGGTGAAAATGTCACATTTAGGAAATATATATAAAAGAAATCGATTGACACGTAAAGAGAGCTAGCATGTGAGGTGTTTAAGAACAATGCTTGAATTATTTTGAGGGTCACCGAAACAAGATAGAAATGTCGAATAAGTTTTCTTTTTTATCTGCAGTAAAAGCAGTTTAAAATAACATCAGGACTCACGAATGAATGTAAAAAAAGAAAAAAAAACGTAAGAAGAATATTTGCACATTATGAAGGTTCGTGTTACACAATAAGCCAATTTTCCTTTGGAAAAATCTCTCTAAACTGTGATACCGAGTGATACGGAATATTGGTGAGCTTTTGACTCACCTAAAAATTTATAGGGAAGGTATAATTACTATTTCATTAAGAAGAAATATAATCAATTACCATTTATAACTTTATTTCTCATTTCTGTAGACGTATAGTGCATGACAGCTACAAAAATGCAGGTTGAAGTAACGCTGAATGAACTGTATTAATGTAGTCTGAATATAGTTTGGATTTTTACGTTAGGAATCGGGTCATTAGAGACTTTCTTTTGTAGTGGCAACTTCAGATAAAAAAGATGTCAAGGCGTTTTGTTAACATCAAAGCATCCGCTTTTGGAATAAATCAAAACTATTATTATTGAGCTATTCTAAAAACCGCATAATTGAAAGCGAACACAATAAGTTCGCAACTTCCACAAATGTACTCAAAATTAGCTGGGAAACACTCCCATTTCTATGCAAAAATTCAGGAAACACTTCTGAGGGTTATAAAATTCCGTCTCGGAAAGAAAAAATCAGTGACAAAGCTAAATGAGGTAATACGTTGGACGAAATTGATTCACGGGTAAAGAAGGCTGGCATTTCACGGGTTCAAGCCGAAAGTGTTTTCGTTTGATTAGAGATTTGAAAACAACAGAAATTTAGACATAAAACTGATATTAATTTTATCTGTACAATTGTAGCTTCAAAGTGACATCTTGAGCTTCCTGATGAATTGTAAAACAAGGAATATTTTCCCAATATGACGATTAATGTGATGTCAGTATCCATATTTACCAAGTCAAAATCACTCCGAAATTCTATAAATCCTTTGAAAATTAATCTGTTTATTATGAAATGTATACTAACATGAAAAACTAAATAAATAGACTTCCGGAGACATACAATTTATTAACATTTCTTGGGTGCTCATATTCGCAGCTTTATTGTTCATGATGGGTCTTAAAAAATCAGGTTGTCGTAGAGTCGCCCTAAACAGTTGTGTCTCTGTTGTCAAGATTAACTGGGCTTTTTTGAATTTTGATTAGATTATTGTCTTTCTTTTCTTTAGTTTATATTAGCCAGGCCTTCAAAGATAAATAATTGTACCAATTGTGAACTAGTTACGGCTTATAGCATCCACTTTCAGGTAGTTCCAAACTATTTTACCCTAGTGATGGATGTATAAACGTATTTTGGGGTGAATTCGCAATACAGTATATGCAACTTTCAAAAATTTATTCGAAATTGATTGGGAAACACAGTCAATTATTTCCATATTTCAGAAAACACTTGTGAGGGTGAAAATGTCACGTTTACAAAACATTTAACAAGAAATCGATTGACACGTAAAGAGAGCTGGCATATGAGGTGCTGAAGAACAATGAGTTTAAATTATATCGAGCCTCCTGACTGTATGTAAAAAAAAAAAAAAAAAAAAGAATTTCCAAACTCTGAAGGTTGGTGTTACACCGTAAGCCACATTTCCTTAGGTAAAAAGGCTAAAAACTGTGATGCCTCGTAAGGCGGAATATTGGTGAGATTTTGACTCTCACTCAAAATTTCCATCGAGAAGGTATGAATACTATTGGAATATCGAGAAATATAATTAATTATTATTTATAAACAATTACTAATCTCTGTAGACATATAGTGTATGACAGCTACATTAAATGAAGGTTGATGGAACACTGAATAAACTTGATTAATATTGTCTGAATATTGTTTGGATATTTACATTAGATTAGGGTCATTATTGACTTTTCTAAATTGTGGTGGTAATTTCAGATAAAAAAAGTGATCAAGTTGTTTTGTTAAGGTCAAAGCAACCGCTTTAGTAATACGTTAAAACTAATGTAATTATTTTAATAACCACATAATTGAGAGAGAAAACACTAAAAATTCAACTTTCACAAATGTACTCTAAACTTGATAGGAAACACTCCCCATTCAATCTGAAATTCAGAAAAATCTTTCTGAGGATGATAAAATTCTGCCGCGGAAAAAAAAATCAGTAACAATGCAAAATGAGGTAATACATAGGATGAAATCGATTTACAGCTAAAGAAGGCTGGCATTTCAGGGATATAAGCAAAGTGTATCGTTTGACTGAAGACGTGATACAAATTGGAAATCTAGAGCTAAAACAGATATAATTATCATCTGTATAACGAGGGCTTCAACGTGACATCTTGGGCTTCTTGATCATATATGAAATATGTACAGTTCTCGCAGTATGACGGTTGATGTGATGTCGTTATTCTTATTTACCAAGGTAAAATCACTCCGAAAGGTAATAAATCGTCTACAAGAAAATTTTCTAGGTATTGTTTATTAGATATATATTAATAGATAAAAGCAAATACATATCTGTACTGAGATATTGAATTTATGAACATTACTTGGATCCTTGCATGCGCAGGATTATCGTTCACGATTGGTCTGAAAAAAAAAATCACGTTGCCGGAGACTCGATCTTAACTGTTGCGTCTGTCGTGTTGAGATTAACTGGACTGATAATTTCCGATAGGAATATATGTTTTTTAATGCCCCTTAGGCGTGAGCTCAGGGACAGAAAGTTGTGCAAATTGTGAACTAGTTACGGCTGACAGCATCCGCACTGGGGGTATTTCCAAACGATTTTAATCTAGCAACGGCTGTATAAGCGTATTTATGAGCGAAATCGCTAAATATTCAAATTTCACAAAGGTACTCAAAAGTGATTGGGAAACACACCCAACTATTTCCAGATCTCAGAAAACACTTGTGAGGGTGAAAATGTCACATTTAGGAAACATGTAACAAGAAATCGATTGACACGTAAAGAAAGCTGGAATCTGAGCTGTTTAAGAACAGTAAGTTCGAATTAATGTGGGGATCATCGAAACATGCTAGAAACTTCAAATGAGTATTCTTTTTTTATCTCCAGCAGAGAACTCTAAAATCACATCGAGCGCCATGACTGTATGTTAAAAATAAGAAAGAAAGAAAAAAAGAATATATGCACATTATGAAGCTTCATGTGACAACCTAAGGCACATTTCCTTACAAAGAATCTCTCAAAACTGTGATATCTCGTTTGACGGAATATTGGTCAGCTTTTGTCTCACCTAAAAATTTATGCGGGAAGATAAAATTTCTATCGCAATAAGGAGATATATGATTAATTACTATTTATAGCTTTATTCCTCATCTCCGTAGACATATAGTGCATGACTGCTAAAAAAAAAAATGCAGATTGAATTAACACTGAATGACCTGTACTAATGTCGTATGAATATTGTTTGGATTTTTACGTTAAGAGTAGCGTCATTAGTTACTTTTTCATTTGTAGTGGTAACTTCAGATAGAAAAAGTGGTCATGTTGTTTATTACGGACAAAGCATCCGTTATAGGAATGATTCAAAACTAATATAACTGAAGTATTTTAAACGCCGCATAATTCAGAGTGAAAACACTAAATATGCAACTTCCACAAATTAGATGGTAGACACTCCAAATTCTATATAAAATTTGGAAAACATTTCTGATTGAGATAAAATATCGTCTCGGAAAAGTAAAATTTAAATATATCAGAAATAACGCTAAACGATGTAATACGTTGCATGAAATAGAATCACGGGTAAAGGAGGCTGGCACTTCAGAGGTTTAAACACAAAGTGTTTCGCTTGATTAAAGACGTGAAAACAACTTGGAAATTTAGAGATAGAACATATATTATTTTTATCTGTATAACTAGGGCTTTAAAGAGGCCTCTTGAGCTTCTTGATCACATATAAAAAATGGAGCATTTTTGCAGTATGACGTTTCATGTGATATCGTTATGTATTTTTACCATGAAAATAACTCCGAAAGGCAATAAATCGTTTAAAAACAAATTGCTTAGGTACTGAATATCTGATAAATATTACTATAGAAAAGTAAATACATAGACGAACTGAGATATACCATTCAAAAGAACTACAAGGTTCCTTGTATAGGCTGTTTTATTGTTCACGATTGGTCTAAGAGAAAAAAATCATTTTGCAGGAGCGTCGACCTGAACTGTTGTGTCCTTCGTATTGAGATTAAATGGATGATTAATTTCCGATTGGTCGATTGTTTTTCTTTTTTTTCTTATAGTTTACCTTAGTTCAAGGACAAAAAGTAGTATAAGTTGTGAACTAATTACAGTTGATGGTATCGGCTTTCGGTGAAGTTCCAAACGATTTTATCCTAGTGATGGCTGCATAAGATTGTTTATGGTCGAAATCGCTAAATATGCAACTTCCACAAATGTACTCAAATTTGAATGAGAAACACACTCATTATTTCCAGAAGTCAGAAAACACCAGAGAGGGTGAAAATGTCACATTTAGGAAATTTATAAAAAAATCGATTTATACGTAAAAAGAGCTGACATCTGAGGTATTTAAGAACAAAGCTTGAATTTTTGTGGGGGATCACCGAAACATGATAGAAACTTCGAATGAGTTTTCTTTTTTATCTGTAGTAGTAGTACTTAAAAATAACATCAAGCCTCAGGAATGAACTTAGAAATAAAAGAAGCAAATCGTAAGAAAGAATATTTGCACATTATGAAGGTTCGTGTTACACAATAAGCCATATTTCCTTTGGAAAAATCTATCTGAATTGTGATACCGAGTGAGACGGAATATTGGTGATCTATCGACTCACTTAAAAATTTATAGGGAAGGTATAATTACTATCGCATTAAGGAGATATATAATTAATTACCATTTATAACTTTTTTCCTCATCTCCTTTGACGTATAGTGCATGACAGCTACAAGAATGCATGTTGAAGGAATGCTGACTGAAATGGATTAATGTCGTATGAATATTATTTGCATTGTTATGTTAGGAATAGGGTCATTAGAGACTTTTTCATTTGTGGTGGTAACTTCAGATAAAAATGAGGTTAAGATGTTTTGTAAACGTCAATACATCTGCTTTTGGAATAATTCTAAACTAATGTAAATGAGTTATTCTAAAAAAAACAGCGTAATTGAAAGCGATAACAATAAATTTTCAACTTCCATAAATGTACTAAGAATTTGCTGGGAATGACTGCCAATTGTATGCTAAAATTCAGAAAACATTTATAAGGGTTATAACATTCCGTCTCGGAAAGAAAATCAGTAACAAGGGAAAATGAGGTAATATGTTGGATGAAATCGATTCAAGGGTAAAGAAGGCTGGCATTTCACGGATTCAAGCCACAAGTATTTTGTTTGATTAGAGACGTGAAAACAACTTAGAATTTTAGAAATAAAACGGATATTATTTTTTTATGTATAATCATAGCATTAAAGTGCCATCTCGAGCTTCCTGATTAATTTAAAGAAATGTAATATTTTCCCAATATGACAGTTAATGTGATATCAGTATCCATAATTATCAAGGTGAAATCTCTGTGAAATACAATAAATCGTTTAAAGGAAATTTGTCTATTATCAAGTATATATTAATAAGAAAAAATAAATACATAGACGTCCGGAGACATACAATTTACTAACATTTCTTAAGTCCTCATATATGCAGTTTTATTGTTCATGATGGGTCTTAAAAAATCAGGTTGTCGGAGCGTCGCCCTGAACGGTTGTGTCTCTGTTGTTAAGACCAACAGGATTTTTGAATTTCGATTAAGATTATTGTCTTTCTTTTCTTTAATTCATTTTAGCCAGGAGTTCAAGGATAAAAAGTTGTACCAGTTGTGTACTAGTTACGGCTTATAGCATCCGCTTTCAGGTAGTTCCAAACTATTTTACTCTAGTGATGGAAGTATAAGCGAATTTTTGGGATGAAATCGTTAAATGTCGAACTTCCACAAATATACTCGAAATTGATTGGGAAACACAATGAATTATTTCTAGAATTCAGAAGACACTTGTGTAGGTGAAAATATCATATATAGGAAACATATACCAAGAAATCGATTGACACGTAAAGAGATCTGGCATGTGTGGTGTTAAGAACAATAAGTTTAACTTATTTTGAGTATCACCGAAACAAACCAGAAACTTCGAATAAGTATTCTTTTTTATCCGTAGTAGAAGCTGCTTAATATTATATCGAGCCTCCTGACTGTATGTAAAGAAAAAAAAATCCAGACTATAAAGGTTCGTGTTACACCGTAAGTCACATTTCCTTAGGTAAAAACTCTAAAAACTGTGATTCCTCGTAAGAAGAAATATTGGTGAGGTTTTCATTCTCGCTTAAAAGTTTCTACGAGAATGTATAATTACTACCGGAATACCGAGAAATATAATTAATATTCATTTATAATTTATTACTCATCTCTGTAGACATATAGTGCATGGCAGCTACAAAAAGTGTAGATTTAAGAAACACTGAATAAACTGTATTAATGACGTCTGAATATTGCATGGATTTTTATGTTAGAATTGGGTCATTAATGTCTTCTTTCAATTGTGGTGGTAACCATACAAAAAAAGTGATCAAGTTGTTTTGTTAATGTCAAAGCAACCGTTTAGTAATAATTCAAAACTAATGTAATTGTTATTTTAAAAACTGCATACTTGAGAGCAAACACACTAAAAATGGAACTTTCACATATTTCATCTAAATTAGCTAGGAAACACTCCCCATTCTATGAAAAATTCAGAAAAACCTTTCTGAGGGTGTTAAAATTCCGTCAGTAACAACGCTATTTGAGGTAATACTTCGGATGAAATCGATTCACGTGTAAAAAAAAGCTTACATTTCATCGGTATAAGCTCAAAGTGTCTCGTTTGATTGAAGACGTGAGAACAACTTGGATATTAGAAGATAAAACGAATATTATTTTCATCTGTATATGGAGGGCTTTAAAGTAGCATCTTGAGCTTTTTGGTCAAATATAAAAAATGCACTATTTACGCAGTATATCGTTATCCTTATTTTCCAAGGTAAAATCACTACGAGAGGCAATAAATCGTTTAAAAGAATATTGTTTAGGTACTGATTGTCGGTTATATATTAATAGAAAAAAGGAAATACTGTACATATCTGTTCTGAGACATAGGTTCCTCGGAAGCGCAGTTTTATTGTTCACGATTGGTCTTAAAAAAAAAAAATCACGTTGCCGAAGCGTCGACCTAAACAGTTGTGTCTGTCGTGTTGAGATTAACTGGATTAATAATTTCCAATTGGCATATATGTTTTTTAATGCCTCATAACCGTGCGTTCAACAACAAAAAGTAGTGAAAACTGTGAACTAGTCACGGTTGACAGCATCCGCATTGGAGGTAGTTCCAAAAGATTATAATCTAGTAATGGCTGTATAAGCGTATTTGTTGTCGGAATCACTATATATGCAATTTCCACAAAGGTACGCAAAATCTGACTGGAAAAAACTCAATTGTTTCCAGAACTCAGAAGACACTTGTGAGGGTGAAAATGTCACATATAGGAAACATATAACAAAAAATTGATTGACACGTGAATAAAGCTGGCATCTGAGCTGTTTAAGAACTGTAAGTTTGAATTATTGTGGGGATCATGGAAACAAGCTAGAAACTTCAAATGAGTATTCTTTTTTATCTCCAGCAGAGAACTATAAAAATACATCGAGCATCATGAATGTATGTTAAAAAAAGAAAAGAATATATGCACATTATGAAGCTTCATGCGATACCATGAGCCACATTTCCTTAAGAAAAATCTCTCAAAACTATGATACCTCGCAATATTCCGTCTTACCTTTGACTCATCTAAAAATTTATGCGGGAGGATAAAATTTCTTTCGAAATAAGATGTATAATTAATTTTCATTTGTAGCTTTATTCCTCATCTTCTT
>JAGKTI010012345.1:7078-24779 GCA_018397915.1 Birgus latro | reverse complement strand
GAAGTGCTCGGAAGGGTACAGCAGGGAAGGAAGGTTGCTGGTTCGTTGAAAGCAGTGATAAGAAACAGGGAGGTGAGCATGGAAGTGAAAAAGTTGTTACATGACAGTATTGTGATACCAACTCTGACATATGGAAGTGAAGCTTGGACCCTGTTGGAAGGACAGAAGTCAAGAGTGAGAGCAGTGGAAATGAGTTATTTGAGAGGAGCATGTGGAGTCACATGGAGAGACAGACTAACAAATGAGGAAGTGAAGGAGCGTTGTGGTGTGGTTGAGGACGTGATGGGAAGCGTTAGGAGAAACACGTTAAGGTGGTTTGGGCATGTGGAGAGGATGGAGAGTGAAAGATTGACGAGGAGAGTGTATGTGAGTGAGGTGGAGGGGGCGAGAGGGAGGGGGAGGCCGAGGATGAGATGGAGGGATGGAGTGGAGAGGTATATGAGAGAGGAGGGTGTGAGTTGGGAGCGTGGTAGTGAAATGGCAGGGGACAGAGTGACATGGAGGCAATTTGTTTGTGGCCACCCCGTTCGGGATTGAGGCGTCTGGCAATAGATAGATAGATAGATAGAAAAATTTTAATTGCCATGGATTGCCAATAAGCCTCTTGAAAGTCCTCATTACCAATCAAGCTTTTGACCTAAACAACACGTGAATGATGGCCGTCTAGCATCATGCATATTTCGCGAGGAATAAGTTTTGGCGCACATTTAAAAAAAAAAAATGCAGTGTGAAACTATTTTTGAAAGCCATTAGTCATCAATATTAACGGAAAAAAAAGCTATAAAAAAGTGTTCAGCAAGGACTAATGAGTCTAGGAAAATTCACCGTGAAGTCAAACTCGCTGTCACAACAATAACAAGACAATTGCTAGAATATAATTCACAGATGACTACAGTGAGGAAAAAACAGTTACTGACTAAAGGTGCAACTAATAAATAATATCCAAAGCTTACGCTATTGAACATGGACTTTGATGGATCCTCCTGAAAGTAGTTATTAAAGTACTGATTAATTAATAATAAGTATTTATAGAATGGCGGAGAATCGTCCAGGGTGCGAATTGTCCTGACGGGGAATCATCCATGTTTGACGGTGAATTGTCTGACGGCGAATTGACTTGATAGTGAATTGTCTCGGAACCACAGAGTTGTGGGTAATGCAGGCTCATCAACGTGAGTCGTGAGTGGATAGACTGGCTGGGGATCGAACAGGCTTGATGGGGGAGACTGGTGGAGCAGCTGTTTTTGCTGGAGTACTTGCTGATGTGGACGTTAATGCATCACTATCTGGGAACCCCACAAATGAGCAGGAGGATACGAGCGAAATGTTTGATGTTTTTGCATGTTTACCCCTCGTGAAAAAGCCTCTGATGTCTGACTTTGATTGCTACACGACGCCGATTTTGGAAGTCATCATTAATAGCTACGAAAATGAAGCAGTTCATTAGCTGTGTAGGCTGGATTTCTCTCCATGAAGCGGATGATCTTTCGAAATGATTCATCAGCATCTATCCATGAATAGCCAGGACCCATGGCTGACATTCCCCAAAATATTATGACACTGTTAAGCCTCAAAACAATGGCGAGGACTGCGGTGATGCGCTCGGTGACGAAGGAATGAAAACATTCGGGCGGGATGGTTGCGCGATTAATTTGAAATGCCGGTCAGGTACTCGTATTTTCCCTGGTTGATCGATTATGGAAATTTTCTTTAAACTGTCCGGTTTAGCGCCAATTCTGGTTGACTGGCTCGCGGATAATCGAGGTTCTACTATAGTTGGAGAAGAACAGGGAGGTTTTAGGAAGGGAAGAGGCTGTGTAGATCAGATATTCATTCTTAGATATATAGTGGAAAAATTTCTAGAGAAGGGAAAGAAGTTGTATGCAGCCTTCATGAATTTGGAGAAAGCATATGACACGATGGACAGACAAGGATTGTGGAAAGTATTAAGAATATATGGAGTAGAGGGGAAGTTGTTGAAGGCCGTGAAGAGTTTGTATGTCGGTGCTAAGGCAGCAGTGCGTGTGGATAGTGAACTGAGTGAATTTTTCCATTTGAAGGTTGGATTGAAACAAGGATGTGTCATGTCTCCGTGGCTGTTCAATCTGTATATGGATGTGGTTATAAAAGAGATACAAGGTAGGGCAGTGGATGTTGGAGTGGCCCAAGTGAGAGAGGGCAGTGTTTGGAAACTCCTTGTACTGTTGTTTGCAGATGATACTGTGTTGTTAAGTGAAGACGAAGGGGAGCTGCAAGGCTTGATAGACGAATTTGGGAGAGTGTGTAAGAAACGGAATCTAAAGGTGAATGTAGGGAAGAGTAGAGTGATGGTCTTTGAGAGAAGTAAAGTCAGTGAATGTATAATGAGACTGGATGGGGAGGATATGGAGAATGTGAGTTCACTTAAGTACTTGGGTAGTGTGATAAGTAAGGATGGAAGTTTGGAGGGTGAAATGTTTGAAAGGGTGCAGCAGGGAAGAACGCTTGCTGGATCGTTGAAAGAAGTGATACGAAACAGGGAAGTGAGCATGGAAGTGAAAAAGCTGCTACATGACAGTATTGTGATACAAACTCTAACATATGGAAATGAAGCTTGGACCCTGTTGGAAGGACAGAAGTCAAGAGTGAAAGCAGTGGAAGTGAGTTATTTGAGAGGAGCATGTGGAGTCACATGGACAGACAGACAGACAAATGAAGAAGTGAAGGAGCGTTGTGGTGTGAATGTGGATGTGACAGGAAGCATTAGGAAGAACACATTAAGGTGGTCTGGCCACGTGGAGAGAATGGAGAGTGACAGACTGACGAGGAGAGTGTATGTGAGTGAGGTGGAGGGGGGAAGAGCGAGGGGGAGACCAAGGATGAGATGGAGGGATGGAGTGGAGAGGTTTATGAGAGAGGAGGGTATGAGCTGGAAGCAGGGTAGTGAAATGGCGGGGGACAGAGCGACATGGAGGCGATTTGTTTGTGGTCACCCCTTATGGGATTAAGGCATCTGACAATAGATAGATAGATAGATTTTTGATGATTTTCGGATTTTATTTTGGGTTCAGGTGAGTTATAAACTGCTTTTAGGTATAGTTTAGCTTATTTTAAAGCTATTTGGGTTCAGAATAGCGAGAAACTTGCTTTTGGACTCATTTGGTTGGGTTTAGGACTTGGTTGAGGGGGAGGGGAACCCAAGGATCAAAAATGCATCCCTATGCTTTACATGTTAAATCTACCCTGAAATACGATATATGCCCCGCCTAGCGATTGGTTTATACTTAATCAATTGCATCATCAAAGTGGGGTATGCCTGCATTCAGCTTTAACTCATCGCATCTGGGTGATATGCATACGTGACCACCCGGGGACGACTGAGTGACATGTATACATGATCTAGTGTTTTGCGGCATTATTTGCATATACTGCGGGTTATTTTCACAACACGCAGCCACTGGCAACCCTCCTGCATACATCTGAGTCAAGCTCCAGTCACCTGCTTACCTCCGCAATGGATAGACCTACGCAAAAAAGTTTTCCCTGTGTCCAGATCCTTGGCTGAGCGCCTGCAACCGCTGACTTCAACACCAATGAAGTCCAAAGGCCAGAAAAGAAAAGGCTTTAGTGACAGTGCGACAGGGAGAGAACTCGAGGTGACATTACTGCCAACTGTGAGTGGAGAAAGTGACTCTTCCTCTCAGGAAAGCGACCGTCATAATGAGAGTCGATCTTTATTTGTTGCATGAGGAGGGTGGAGGATGTGAGTCCTTCACTGTACACCCATCGTTTCCCCCTGTATTCATCTGCTATTTCCGATGATGGGAATGGATCAGAGAGTATTGACGATCCTGGAGTGGGGGATATTGGCAAAGATGAGGAGATGTAAGAGGAGGCAGGGAGTGAAGAAAAGGAGGAAGTGGAGGAGGGAGGGAGGAGAAAACACGGTATGTCAAGCCTCGTGCCACCGCTCTGTCTATTTACATGAATAATGGAAGCAGAAAGTTTGTTTCAAGATGAAATAAGCACCTTATTTTTATTGAAAGTTTTCATGTTTGTATTTACCTAATTTACCTAATTGTGAAATCACCAGGATGGAAGTTGTGGAAGCAATGAAGAAAGTTAAAATGGGAAAAGCCCCAGGAATTGATGGAGTGTGTGGTGAAATGCTGAAGCATGGGGGAGAGATAGCAATAGAATGGATGTGGAAGGAGTGCAGACTGGCTTGGGAGGAGGGTAGAGTCCCACAGGATTGGAAGTCAGGTATAATTATTCCTCTGTACAAAGGAAAAGGGGAAAGAGCAGTGTGTGGTAATCATAGGGGCATTTGCCTTCTCAGTGTAATAGGAAAAGTATATGGTAGGATACTTATTGACAGAGTTAGGGAAATTACTGAGGAATTAGTTGGAGAAGAACAAGGAGGTTTTAGGAAGGGAAGAGGTTGTGTAGACCAGATATTCATTCTTAGATCCTTAGTGGAAAAGTTTCTAGAGAAGGGCAAGAAGTTGTATGCAGCCTTCATGGATCTGGAGAAAGCATATGACGGGGTGGATAGACAAGGTTTGTGGAAGGTATTAAGAATATATGGAGTGGATGGGAAGTTGCTGAAGGCAGTGAAGAGTATGTATGAGGGTGCTAAGGCTGCAGTGAGTGTGGATGGCAAACTGAGTGAATCTTTCCATTTGAAGGTTGGATTGAAACAAGGTTGTGTCATGTCTCCATGGTTGTTCAATCTGTATATGGATGGGGTTATAAAAGAGATACAAGGTCGGGCAGTGGATGTTGGAGCGGCCCTAGTGAGAGAGGGCAGTGTGTGGAAACTCCCTGTACTCTTGTTTGCAGATGATACTGTGTTGTTGAGCGAAGACGAAGGGGAGCTGCAAGGCTTGGTAGATGAGTTTGGGAGGGTATGTAAGAAACGGAATCTAAAGGTGAATGTAGGGAAGAGTAAAGTGATGGTCTTCGAAAGAAGTGAAGCCAGTGTTTGTACAGTGAGATTGGATGGGAAGGATATGGAGAATGTGAGTGAATTTAAGTACTTGGGCAGTGTGATGAGTAAGGATGGAAGTCTGGAGGGTGAAATGCTCGAAAGGGTGCAGCAGGGAAGGAAGGTTGCTGGTTTGTTAAAAGCAGTGATAAGAAACAGGGAAGTGAGCATG
The DNA here is from genome assembly GCA_018397915.1 of Birgus latro. NCBI lineage: Eukaryota > Metazoa > Arthropoda > Malacostraca > Decapoda > Coenobitidae > Birgus > Birgus latro. The sequence goes on along the minus strand of JAGKTI010012345.1, from coordinate 19,641 downwards.
GAAGTGAAAAAGTTTTTACATGACAGTATTGTGATACCAACTCACATATGGAAGTGAAGCTTGGACCCTGTTGGAAGAGCAGAAGTCAAGAGTGAGAGCAGTGGAAATGAGTTATTTGAGAGGAGCATGTGGAGTCACATGGAGAGACAGATTAACAAATGAGGAAGTGAAGAAGCGTTGTGGTGTGGTTGAGGATGTGATGGGAAGCGTTAGGAGAAGCACGTTAAGGTGGTTTGGGCATGTGGAGAGGATGGAGAGTGAAAGACTGACGAGGAGAGTGTATGTGAGTGAGGTGGAGGGGGCGAGAGGGAGGGATGGAGTGGAGAGGTATATGAGAGAGGGGGGTGTGAGTTGGAAGCGTGGTAGTGAAATGGCAGGGGACAGAGTGACATGGAGGCGATTTGTTTGTGGCCACCCCGTGCGGGATTAAGGCGTCTGGCAATAGATAGATAGATAGATAGTGATATACAGGAAATGAGTTACGCTCGTGTGGTCTCGTCTCTTTTTCTCATTAAGTCAAGTTTTGCTTTAAACTCGATTAAGTTTTTAGACTGGACGACCTCTTTGTCCAGTCTATTCCACAGGTCTATGCATCTATACGAAAAACTATATTTCTTGATGTCCTTCAAGCAGCGTGGCTTCTTCAGTTTCAGTCCATGTCCTCGTGTTGCTCTCTTATCCAATACAAACAGATCTTCTCTACCAATTTTATCTACTCCCATCATGGTCCTGAACACTGCAATCATGTCACCCCTCTCTCTCCTTTCCTCTAAGGATGGCAAATCCAGCCTTTCTAGCCTCTCACTGTATGACAGATCTGCCACTCTGGGGACCATCTTAGCTGCTGTTCTTTGTATTCTCTCAATCCTGTTTATATCTTTCTTTTTGTGTGGGGACCACACTACTGCTGCATATTCTAACCTGGGGCGGATCATGGCAACTATCAATTTTTTCATCATCTCTTTATTCATGTAATGAAATTCCACTCTTATGTTGGTCAAGAGTTTATATGTCTATCTAACTATCTTGTTAATGTGTTTTTCAGGTGACAAACGATCCTGGACCAGCACTCCTAAATCTTTCTCTTCTCTCGCTTTTGTGATTGGTTCATTACCCATCATATAATTCAGTGATGGTCTCTTGGTGCTTTTACCCATTTCCAATAGTTTACATTTTTTTGCACTGAATTTCATTTCCCACATCCGGCTCCAGTCATATATCCTATCCAGATCCTCCTGCAGCATTTTACAGTCCACTTCAACCTCTACCTTCCTCAAGATCTTTGCATCATCAGCAGACTTGCATAACTGTTCACTCCATCTACCATATCATTTACGTGAATCAGGAACAATACTGGTGCCAACACCGAGCCCTGTGGGACACCACTTGTTACTTCTCTCCATCCAGACGTCCTGTCCTTTATTATTTTCATTTGTCTGTCTCTCAAGAAGTCTCTCATCCATTCCAGGAGGTTACCTTTCAGTCCTCCTATATGCTCTAATTTCCACATTAGTCTCTTATGGGGTACCTTGTCAAAGGTCTTCACCAAATCTAAATACACACAATCCACCCAACCGTCTCTCTCCTGTGGCACATCAATCGCTCTTGAGTAAAAGCTCAACAAGTTGGAAACACATGACCTTCCACTTCTGAATCCAAATTGACATTCAGTCAAAATGTTCATCTCTTCCAGATATTTTATCCACCTATCTTTCAGAATCTTCTCGCACAATTTTGCAACCATGCTGGTTAGGGACACTGGTCTATAGTTCAGGGGTTCTTCCTTGTTTCCTGCCTTGTAAATTGGTACCACATTTGCTCTCTTCCATTCCCGAGGCACTTTCCCTTCTTCCAGCGAACACACAATTAAAATGTGAATCTTATCCGCCAGTTGTCCTCTGCATTCCTTCAGTACCCAGTTTGAAATTCCATCTGGTCCAGGGGCTTTCCTTACATCTTGAGTTTCCAGTAATTTGTATACTTCTTGCACTTCCACTTTTATATCTTTTATCACTACATTCCTAGTCACTCCCTCCCCCTCCACAAACTCCCCTTCATTAGTAAAAACTGACTGGAAATGTTTGTTCATTATTTTAGCTTGCATTACCGCATCATTATAGACCTCTCCTTGTACTTTCAGTCTGGTGATTCCTTCCTTTTGTTTCAATTTTGCCATTAACAAATCTATAAAACAATTTGGGTTCAGCCTTACATTTGTCGATTATACCTTTTTCAAAGTTCCTTTCTTCCTCTGTATGAATTCTTGCATATTCATTTCTAGTTCTTTTATATTCTTCCTTTGTTCTGTTATTACCTCTCTTTCTCCATTTGTTCCACACCATGTCCCTCTCTTTTTCGCTATCATACACGTTCTATTAAACCACTCCTTTTTCCTGTTTTCTTTCCCACTTACTCTTGGAACATATTTTTCCAATCCTGAAATATACAGGTCTAGAAAGATATCCCACTTCCTCTGAATCTCTCTTGTTTCTCTGAATTCTCGCCAATCTGCATTTTCAAAAAATTTTCTCAATTCTGCAGAGTTCGATTTCCCAAAGTTGTATCTTCCCTGCCTATAAAGCTTGTCTCTTGGCACCACATTCCTTATTATCATCTGGAACTCAATGACCACATGATCACTTTTTCCTATAGGACGCAGATATTTCAAGGATTCAATTACATCAGGTTCTTTGGTTAGCAGTAAATCTAATCTGGAACTCAATGACCACATGATCACTTTTTCCTATAGGACGCAGATATTTCAAGGATTCAATTACATCAGGTTCTTTGGTTAGCAGTAAATCTAATCTTGCTGGTGTCATCATCATCTCAGAATCGTGTCTCTTCTTTGACCCACTGTGTCATTACATTATTCATCACAATGTTTAAGAATATAGTGTCCCACGAATCTTCATCACCTCCTGAGTCCCATTCCTCCCAGTTCACCTCTTTACAATTAAAATCACCCATTAGAATTATATTTTTGCTTTTCTCAATCACTTTCTGTAGATAAATAACCATGTCTGACAACATTTCCTGGTATTCATCACCAATCCATGCTCTTGTCTTAGGTAGAACATATACTACTGTTATATCTCTTTTACAGTTCTCTCCAGTTTCTAATTTCATGTCTACCACTTCGGCCCTACCCTCTCCCATTTCCACAGAAACTACACTTAAGTTGTTCTTCACTGCTATCATTACTCCTCTTCCCATTTTATCTTTTCTGTCTCTTCTCCACAATTTGTATTTGCCATCTCCCATATGGATATCAATATTCTCCCTTAACTTGGTCTCTACAAAGCACATAACATCAGGTTTATGTACCCTCAAGAAATCATTGATTTCTAACATTGCCGATATTAATCCATCAACATTAGTGTACGCCACTTTCAAACTTTTTTCATTATTACTTATGATGAAAAAGTACAAATCACAGGAAAAAAATTCTGTTATACAGTGGAACCCCTCACATAGCATTTTTTTGGGTAGTGAATCCATGGATAGCGACAGGAATGAAACTATCTCACAGCGATTAATGCTGCACGGTTAGCGAAAATCCGCTAGGCATTTAACACATAGCGAGCTGGTAACACTGATAGTGAGTGCAAGTCTATTGTCATTCACACACACCACAAAGCCAGCAGAAGACAGGGCGTGTGTGCTGGGCATTCCCCAGGCCCTGTCTTCCCCCTTACTGTTCTTTTAATCAGCCCAACACCCGACTGACCGGGCTAATGTATGGCCCGGCCTTCACTATAGGTGAAGGAAATCTTTAAACTAACCAACTATCGTCATTCAGTTCATTGACCCATGTGGAGTGAAAGTACATATCTTAAGCTTTTCTTATAACTAATCTCCAACTATCTCTCTCCTACCAAATTTTACAGTTTTAAATTTTTCCTTTACCTTTACTTTTCTCTTGGGGGAATGCCGGTATCTAAGCGATACTGACGGATGGAAGGAGAACCTCCCTGCAGTTACCCCAAGAAGAAAAAGAAGAAGATTGTTTGTTTATCCACGCGCCGTGCATTCATTCAACTTGTCACAGTCTCGCCATTGTTAAAGTTTTTTGTGACCTTCCATTTATTGTCTGGCTACTGAGTTTTCTAATATCATGGCTTCAACTTCAGGGTCTGGCCCAAGTGGTGGTGGTGGCCCACGGAAAAAAGCAGGAAGTGCTGGTAATGTAAAAGTGACAGAAAAGGCCAGACAATATATGCATGGCAAGCCAAAGAAACAATACTGCATGGAGGAAAAGAAAAAGATAATTTTTTGAATATGTAGTATACATATATCTTATTACAGTACTGAAGAAATATGACGTGATACAGATGGGTAATGGAGGAAATTAGGGGTATAGCTGAAGGAGTCCAGGACTGTATTAATTTTTTTAGGTAAGAAGTTTGCCCCTCAGGTAGCGATTTCATGGATAGCAGCCATTTGGTGGACTAATAAGGTCGCTATCCAAGGGGCCCCACTGTAGTGGAATATATAGTGGAGAAAGGGAGGAGGGAGGGAGGAGGAAATGCAGTGCCTCACTCCACCATTCTGTTTATTTACATGAATAATGGAAGCAGAAAGTTTGTTTCATGATGAAATAAGTGCCTTATTTTTTACTGAAATTTTTCGATTGTTTATATTTATCACCATCATCATCATCATCATCCGGACCTTCTTTCTCACCCTAGGGCAGGGTGAGGAGTAGCAATGTCCAGAAAGTCCAAATTTGCCCAGTCTAATGAGCCACGCTTCCATTCACTCATCATTTGAGCCCTCAGAATCCTGGCTCTATCGGGTACGCCAAAAACATTCACCACATTCTGAAGCTTCACATAAACGTATCCGACAAAGTCAATCCGGATGCTGCCACGTTAAAAGGGGGTGCCAAATCCCTGATCATGCACTTCTCACAACATGCATCCAGCCAGCTCGAATTCTTGTCAGTTCCTTAGCCTCACCGTCTTCTAAACCTCTCTTCTTCACACACTCACACACTCATCCACCACATCTCTCCACCTTATCCTTGGCCTACTTCACCTCCTCCCTCCTTCAAATTCCCTCAGATATCCTTTTTCACCACTCTATTGATACCCATTCTCTCCACATGACCATACAATCTCAGTATACTCTCTGATTGTTTTTTTTTTTTTTTTTAATGTGTCCAATTCTGGGCACAGGCTTCACAGCCTGGTATCAAGGCCCAGCAGTCCTCCCACATACCACACACCCCTACATGTCACCACTTCGGCACTAACACCCACTGTCCATATTGAATACATGCTAGGGCTATCTCATACAAGACTGGTATACTGGTATTAGTGGGGGTATTTTTATGACATGTTGGCGGGTCTTCTGGTAGATCAGTAAATCCTTTTTTAATTAAATTCAAATCTTTAAACTGTTCCCTACCCCAGCGTGGATTTGAACCTGGGTCCGTTAGGACTGCAGGCCACCTCCCTACCGATTGAGCCAGGGCTCTACAGATTTCCTCACTCCACATCTTTCACGAATCATATTATTTCGTATCCTATCCACTCTCTGTATTTCACATACATTCCTCAGCAGTCCTATCTCCACTGCTCTTACTCTTGACTTTTCATTTTCATGCCACACCATAGTCTCACATCCATATGGTAAAGTTGGCACTAACACTCCTTCATGTAAGCCTCATGCAGGTGCAACACTCAAGCCTGTTTCTTATCAAGGCCCTCATTGCACCAGCTACTTTCCTTCCTTGTGTCACTCTACTTTCCACTTCTTTTGCACATTTTCCTCTCTTTTCTATCACTACACCCAGGTATCTGAACTCTCTCATGAATTCCAGTCTCTCTCCATTCACAGTAACATCACACTGGGAGTCAACTTGTCTCTCCATAACCGGCACTTTAATCTTTTCTACATTTACTCTCAAGGCACGATGCTCACAGACATCAGCAAAACTCTGCACTAGTGTACCAAGTTCTTATCTGGTATTTGTAAGCAGTACTGTATCATCAGCATATAACAAATTTCAAATACTCCATCCATCACCATTCATTATCAAAGCCATCCCTCTCTCCATTACTTGTGTTTTTACTTCTCTCATCACCCCATCCATATATATATTGAACAACCATGGGGATATAACTCAACCTTGTTGCACACCCACACCGATCGTGAACCATTCATTTAGGTGCCCATTAACCCTTACACATACATCACTACCATCATAAAAACTCTTGATAGCACCTAGCAGCTTACCATCTGCACCGTACAAGCGCAAAACTTTCCACAATCCTTCTCTGTCCACTTTGTCTTATGCTTTTCCAGATCCATGAATGCCATAAACGGTCTTTTTTACAAGCCTTCTCTGCTATCTGTCTCGCTGCAAATATTTGATCCACACATCCTTTGCCACTCCTAAAGCCACCCTGTTCATCACTCACTAGGACTTCTGATATCTCTCTTACTTTCTCAATAATAATTCCTCCACACTCAATAAACTTATGCCACGATACTTCTTGCACTCATTTTGCTCACCTTTATTTTTGTACAGGGGTACAATCACAGCCTTTTTCCACTCTGCTGGCACAGTTTCACTCATCCATGCCTTCTTACATATCTCCAACAAGCACTTCATTCCACTCTCTCCACTACACTTAATCAACTCTGCATACACCTCATAAACCCCAGCTGCTTTTCCATTTTTCAGCTGCTTTGCAGCTCTCTTCACCTGTGCGAGTCTCACATCTCCTGGCACAGCATTCCTTCTCTGCACACCCCCAGAAACAATCATGTTTACAGCCGCTCTGCTCTCTCTATTCCCATTCTTCAGGCTTTCAAAATATTCTTTCCATCTGGTCCTTACCTCATCCTCATGAGTTAATAATCTACCACCTACATCCTTCACATCATCACATTTCTTTCCGCTTTCACTTCTACATTTCCGCACCTCTTTCCAGAATAACTTCCTATTTTCAGAGTAGTTTGCATTCATTTTTCTTCCTAGATCATCATTTACCTCCTCCTTTTTCCTCTTCACTAGTCTCTTTACATGCTTCTTGTTTTCAGTATATTCAGTTCTTATTTCAACTGAACCCCTGCCCTGCAACCACTTCAGCCACTTCTTCCTCTTTTCCTCCATTGCTCTCTTAACCTCATCATCCCACCATGCCGTACCTTTCTTCTTTTTTCTTACTCTTGCCACATCACACACCACTTTAGCATTCTTAACTAAGCAATCCTTATTTGCATTCCACAGGCTGTCAAGATCCATTTCATTCCAATTCGCTGATTCTAACTCCTCCTCTACTTCGGTCCTGTAATCATCCGTCATTTCTTTGACCTTCAGCTTCTCAACTTTCAGTCCTTCTTCCTGACTGCTCCTCTCTCTCCTGGTCCACCTCAATCCTCTCAGCTTGTTCTTGCATACCATAATCATATGATCTGACAGACCTCCACATCGTCCTCCCATGGCCCTCGTATCAGCAACCATTCCCAGCACTGACCTCTCTATGTGCATGTAATCAATCAGGCTTCTTTCTACACAACCCCCGTTCCCTCTATACCATGCATATTTATGTGCATCTCTGTGTTTGAAATACGAGTTACAAATGCACAACCTCCTCTCCTGACACACATCCTTTAGTCGCTTCCCATTATCATTTTCTCCTGGTTCTCCATAACAACCCATTACGTCATCCTCAGGACCATTGCCTATTCTTCCATTCAACATCCCCCATTACAATCACTTTTTATCTCCTGGGCATTTCTCCCACTACTTCATCCAGCTCATCCCAAAACCTGTCTTTCCTTCTCTCACTCCTGTCCTTACATGGTGCATATGCTACAATCACCATGACTTTCACCTTCCCAAACTTGAACTTGACATAAATACACCTCGAGCTGACACATTTGTAGTCTCTCATTCCACTCTGCCACAACTCATTCATCAACAAAGCAACTTCTTCCTTCCATCTTCCTCTCCCATTCATGCCCAATCTTACACATTTCACACCCTCCTATTCCTCCACTTCACATCCTTTCATCATGGCATATCTCGCACTCTTCAACACATTCACCATTTCCACCCTCTTGCTCTCCTCATTCACACCTTTCACATGCCACAGGCGAATCTGCCCACTCGGTTGGGGCCCTGGGCAAGTACTGGGCCCTCCGAGGCTCTCTGAAATGACTACCATGTTTAAGTGATTTTGGATAGGGGAATCTCGGGGACACATAACCCTGTCAAAAACCCCGGTTATATGGATACCACCCAGCGTAGTAAATGGTTTCCTGGGTAGAGGAATCCATTTGGCTTGTCACTCAGTGCAGAGATCATCTGGCATCTATACACTGAGTGAGTGGATGATGAAAAAGTCTAAATCAAAAGAAAGAAATTCTGTTATAGTGGAAAATATTTTTGATATTGGAATAAAGTGAATATCTATTTTGTTTACAATATTTTTTTAATAGGTTTTATGTAGTAGTAGTAGCTGTAGTATTAGTGGTAGTAGTTGTAGTAGTAGTAGTAGTAGTAGCAGTTGTAGTAATGATAGTTGTCGTGGTGGTAGCTGAAGTAGCAGTAGTAGTTGCAGCAGTGGTTGTTATAGTAGTAGCAGCAGTTATAGTAGTGGTGGCTGTTGAGTAATAGTGGCTGCTGAGTAGTAGTAGTTGTAGTAGTAGTAGCTGTAGTAGTAAAAGTAGTAGTAGTATTTGCAGTGGTAGTTGTATTAGTAGCAGTAGTTGTATTAGTGGTAGTTGTAGTAGTAGTAGTAGTTGTAGTAGTAATAGTAGTAGTAGTATTTGTAGTAGCTGTTGTAATACTCACACTTCTAGTGGCACAGTGGTGCTAGAATTGAGCAACAATGCAAGCCAAACATACATCTGTGTGTATTTACCTAATTGTATTTACCTAATTGTGATATACAGGAAATGAGCTACACTCGTGGGGTCCCGTCTCTGTTTCTCAATAAGTCAAATTTAGCTTTAAACTCGTTTAAGTTTTTAGACTGGACGATCTCTTTGTCCAGTCTATTCCACAGGTCTATGCATCTATACGGAAAACTATATTTCTTGATGTCCTTCAAGCAGCGCGGCTTCTTCAGTTTCAGTCCATGTCCTCTTGTTGCTCTCTTATCCCATAAAAACAGATCTTCTCTATCAATTGTATCTACTCCCATCATGGTCCTGAACACTGCAATCATGTCACCCCTCTCTCTCCTTTCCTCTAAAGATGGCAAATCCAGCCTTTCTAGCCTCTCACTATATGACAGATCTGCCAAACTGGGGACCATCTTGGTTGCTGTTCTTTGTATTCTCTCAATCTTGTTTATATCTTTCTTTTTGTGTGGGGACCACACTACTGCCGCATATTCTAACCTGGGGCGGATCATGGCCACCATGGCCACTATCAGTTTTTTCATCATCTCTTCATTCATGTAATGGAATGCCACTCTTATGCTGGTCAAGAGTTTATATGTCTCTCTAACTATCTTGTTGATGTGTTTTTCAGGTGACAAACTATCCTGGAACAGCACTCCTAAATCTTTCTCTTTTCTCGCTTTTGTGATTGGTTCATTACCCATCATATAGTTCAGTGATGGTCTCTTGGTGCTTTTACCCATTTCCAATATTTTACATTTTTTTGCGTTGAATTTCATTTCCCACATCTGGCTCCAGTCATGTATCCTATCCAGATCCTCCTGCAGCATTTTACAGTCCTCCTCAACCTCTACCTTCCTCAAGATCTTGGCATCATCAGCAAACAGACTTGCATAACTGTTTACTCCATCTACCATATCATTTATGTAAATCAGGAACATTACTGGTGCCAACACCGAGCCCTGTGGGACACCACTTGTTACTTCTCTCCATCCAGACATCCTGTCCTTTATTACTGTCCTCATTTGTCTGTCTCTCAAAAAGTCTTTCATCCATTCCAGGAGGTTACCCTTCAGTCCTCCTATATGCTCTAGTTTCCACATTAGTCTCTTATGGGGTACCTTGTCAAAGGCCTTCTCCAAATCTAAATATACACAATCCACCCAACCGTCTCTCTCCTGCAGCACATCAATCGCTCTTGAGTAAAAGCTCAACAAGTTGGAAACACATGACCTTCCACTTCTAAATCCAAACTGACTTTCAGTCAAAATATTCATCTCTTCCAGATATTTTATCCACCTATCTTTCAGAACCTTCTCACACAATTTTGCAACCATGCTGGTTAGGGACACTGGTCTATAGTTCAGGGGTTCTTCCTTGTTTCCTCTCTTATAAATTGGTACCACATTTGCTCTCTTCAATTCCCGAGGCACTTTCCCTTCTTCCAGCGAACACACAATTAAACTGTGAATCTTATCTGCCAGTTGGTCTCTGCATTCCTTCAGTGCCCAATTTGAAATTCCATCTGGTCCTGGGGCTTTCCTTACATCTTGAGTTTCCAGTAATTTGTACACTTCCTGTACTTCCACTTTTATATCTTTTATCACTACACTCCTAGTCACTCCTTCCCCCTCCACAAACTCCCCTTCATTAGTAAAAACTGATTGGAAACGTTTGTTCATTATTTCAGCTTGCATTGCCGCATCATTATAGACCTCTCCTTCTACTTTCAGTTTGGTGATTCCTTCCTTTTGCTTCAATTTGCCATTAACAAATCTATAAAACAGTTTGGGTTCATCCTTACATTTGTCGATTATACCTTTTTCAAAGTTCCTTTCTTCCTCTCTACGAATTCTTGTATATTCATTTCTAGTTCTTTTATATTCTTCCTTTGTTCTGTTGTTACATCTCTTTCTCCATTTGTTCCATGCCATGTTCCTCTCTTTTTTTGCTATAATACACCTTCTATTAAACCACTCCTTTTTCCTGTATTCTTTCCCACTTACTCTTGGAACATATTTATCCACTCCTGAATTATAGAGGTCTAGAAAGATATCCCACTTCCTCTGAATCTCTCTTGTTTCTCTGAATTTTCTCCAATCTGCATTTTCAAAAAATTTACTCAATTCTGTAAAGTTTGCTTTCCCAAAGTTGTATCTTCCCTGCCTATGGAGCTCATCTCTTGGCACCACGTTCCCTATTATCATCTGGAACTCAATGACCACATGATCACTTTTTCCCATAGGACACATATATTTCAAGGATTCAATTACGTCAGGTTCTTTGGTTAGCAGTAAATCTAATCTTGCTGGGGTGTCATCACCTCGGAATCTTGTCTCTTCTTTGACCCACTGCGTCATTACATTATTCATCACAATGTTTAACAATATAGTCCCCCACGAATCTTCGCCACCTCCTGAGTCCCATTCCTCCCAGTTCACCTCTTTACAATTAAAATCACCCATTAGAATTATATTGCTGCTTTTCTCAATCACTTTCTGTAGGTAACTAACCATGTCTGACAACATCTCCTGGTATTCATCATCAGTCCATGCTCTTGTCTTAGGTGGAACATATACTACTGTTATATCTCTCTTACAGTTCTCTCCAGTTTCTAATTTCATGTTTATCACTTCAGCCCTACCCTCTCCCATTTCCACAGAATCTATATTTAGGTTATTCTTCACTGCTATCATCACTCCTCCTCCCATTTTATCTTTTCTGTCTCTTCTCCACAATTTGTATTTGCCATTTCCCATATGGATATCAATATTCTCCCTTAACTTGGTCTCTACAAAGCACATAACATCAGGTTCTTGTACCCTCAAGAAATCGTTGATTTCTAACATTGCCGATATTAATCCATCAACATTAGTGTACGCCATTTTTAAACTTTTTTCGTTATTACTTATACCGTCTTTTCTCCTCCTCTCCGTCGGTACCATTTTCTCAATTTCTGGTCCATAACTCTCCAATAAAACACTGTCTTCTCCTTCTCCGTTCTTTGTTCGTTTTGTGTGTGTGTGTGTGTGTGTGTGTGTAAGGCGGCAGTAGTGAAGCAGTGGTGAGGCGAGCAAGTGCACATGCCTGTACCTGCCTCAAGGTTGTTGCTATGGCTACCAGACTCACAGAAGCACTCCTGCCACATTTTTTAAAAACATACATGGAAATGTTGTTTGTGGTGGACTGCGGTCTTCTGGAAGTGACATTATTGTGGAGGGCTAGTATAAGCCTTACTTGTTTCATCACACATCTGCCACACAAACAGACACTGGCAAAAAAACAAAAAAAATTGCTCCCCTTCCCCAGCTCTTTCTGACTACACGCCCTTCATGGACAATTTGGGGCCATCAGCTTGAAGTCGAAGGATTCATGAGTATTATGACACTTAGTTTTTTATTTCTGGTTAAGTATTATCTGAGATATGAAGGTTTAAAAATAGATGATTTTCTCAGGAATGCCTTGCTGGGAGAAGGGTTGGTGGGAATATACAGTAGGCGCGGCAAGTATTGACTTTTTTTGCCGACGTCATTCTTTTTCGCGTTAAGTGAAGTAGGGTCAATACTACCCTCCCCTGTGATGCGAAATGAGCTGACGCTTTTTCAACGGGAGCTGGCAACCCTGCTTGATAGGTTTGGCACCACAGAAGCAGGCTCAGTAATGTTTGGGCAGCCACAGGAGGAGAAAAGTCTCTGTGC
>JAGKTI010012344.1:4848-24787 GCA_018397915.1 Birgus latro | reverse complement strand
AACATTGTACCTGTACATCACCATAGTGAAGGTCTTAAGATTCCATCATTATCCGTAAGGCTAATTTGCCAGTTTCTTCCAGTTTATAGCACAGTATCAATTGTAAGGAGATGTTAGGTATTATAGTTGAGAACACATCTCATATTTATAATGAACACTTCCTATATACAGTACAGTATAAAAGATAATTTCATATTGAAGGTGTTACTGTACTATTTTGGCTCTAACTTGCCCAAATCCCTCCATCTTGAATCTGAGTTTTAAGAATAGATTTATTCTATAATATATAATTTTTGAAGTAGTGATATGGAAAGGGTGTAGAGCTGTCCCATTGTCTTTTCCTGCAGCTGACCTATGTGAAATATGTAGCAGAAAGAGGAATACCTGGGCTAAGTTAAGATGAATGAACTCTAATTTAGTTTTCTGTAGGTGGGGCGTGAGGGAGCGGGGCAGCTATGGGCGAGGTGCAGTTGTGGGTGCGGCCGGAGGTGATGGAGCTGGGGGTGCTGCCTGTACTGCCACCAGACAAGATATCCATAGAGGTCAGTAGTTCATCCATACCCCAGTACACTTCCATAGTTTTAGTTTCATACAGTCAGTTGTTATAGACTTGTACATATACTGCACAGTATAGTGAGTGGATGGGAAGCAGAGGCATGGAAGAAGTTGAGAGATGGAAGAGAGAGTTATATGTAGAGAGGTGGTGAAAAGATTAATAAGGGAGAGTAAGAAGAGAGTGGATGAGAAATTTGGAAGGAATTTGAGTATAAAGTGGAGGGAATGCAAGAAAATGATCTGGAAAGAGGTAAAGAGAATCAGACAGGGTGATAATGAAGTTAGCAGGGGAATGAAAGATAAAATTGGTAGATTGCTAGTGGAGAAGGGAGAAAGAATGAGCAGATGGAGAGAAGACTTTAAGGAACTGTTAAACATACAGAATGAAAGTCATGTGAGTATAAGTGGCTGGGGAATGGCTGTTAGAAGGAGGGTGGTGAGAAGGGAAGGAGAGATCAGTAGGATGGAAGTAGTGGCAGCAGTGAAGAAAGTCAAAATATGGAAGGCCTCACGAATTGATGAAGAGTGTGGTGAAATGCTGAAGCATGGGGGAGAGATAGTAGTAGAACGGGTGTGGAAGATGTGCAGATTGGCTTGGGAGGAGGGTAGAGTCCCGGAGGATTGGAAGTTGGGTATAATTATTCCCCCGTGCAAAGGAAATGGGGAAAAAGAAGTGTGTGGTAATCATAGGGGCATTTGTCTTCTTAGTGTAATAGGAAAACTATATGGTAGGATACTTACTAACTGAGTTAGGGAAATAACAGAGGAATTAGTTGGAGAAGAACAGAGAAGTTTTAGGAGGGGAAGAGGTCATGTAGATAAGATATTCATCCTTAGGTCTCTAGTGGAAAGGTTTCTAGAAAAGGGAAAAAATTTGAATAAGGCCTTCATGGATTTGGAGAAAGCATATGACAGAGTGGGTACACAAAGAATATGGAAAATATCAAGAATATATGGAGTAAATGGGAAGTTGTTGGATGCCGTGAAGAGTATGCATCAGGGTGCTAAGGCTGCAGTGTGTGTGGATAGTGAACTGAGTGAATTTTTCTGTCTGAATGTTTGATTGAAACAGGGATGTGTCATGTCTCCATGGTTGTTCAATCTGTATATGGATGGGGTTATAAATGAGATACATGGTAGGGTAGTGGATGCTGGAGCAGCCCTAATGAGAGAGGACAGCACTTGGAAACTTCTTGTACTGTTGTGTCCAGATGGTACAGTGTTGTTAAGTGAGGACAAAGTTGAACTGCAAGGCATGGTGAAATGAGTTTGGGAGAGTGTGTAAGAAACAGAATCTAAAGGTGAATGTAGGGAAGAATAAAGTTATTGTCTTCAAGAGAAATTAAGTCACTGAATGTACAGTGAGGTTGGATGATGAGGAAATGGAGAATGTGAGTGTGTGTAAGTGTAAGTACTTTGGTAGTGTAATGAGTAAGGATGGAAGTTTGGAGGATGAAGTGCTTGAAAGGGTACAACAAGGAAGAAAGGTTGCTGGTTCTTTGAAAGCGGTGGTAACAAAATTGGGAAGTGAGCATGGAATTAAAAAGGTTGCTGCATGATAGTATTGTGATACCAACTCTAACATATGGAAGTGAAGCTTGGACCTTGTTGGAGGGACACAAGTCAAGAGCAGTGGAAATTAGTTATCTGAGGGGAGCTTGTGGAGTTGCATGGAGAGACAGACTGACAAATGAGGAAGGGAAGGAGCATTGTGGTGTAGATGTGGATGTGATAGAAGGAGTTAGGAGGAATACATTGAGGTAGTTTGGCCATGTATTGAGGATGGAGAGCGAGAGACTGATGAGGAGAGTGTATGTAAGTGAGGTAGATGGGGGAAGAAGGAGGGGAAGGCCAAGAATGAGATGGGGGGATGGAGTGGAGAGGCATACGAGAGATGGGGATGTGAGCTGGGAGGGGGGCAGTGAAATGGCGGGGGAGAGGGCGACATGGAGGTGATTTGTTTGTGGCCACCCATTTGAGGATTGAAATGTCTGGCAATAGATAAACATATAGATTTACCTATCAATTTAACACTTTCTATTTAGCCTACAGCTAGGCTACTACCAGAAGGGTTTCAGTTTTACATAGACTACTGCCACAGTAATTACATTTCAAGTTAATACAGCCTACTGGTAATTAGTTGTAAGATTTGTATAGCCTACTGTGATACTAACACTACTGTACTACCTAAAATTCAGCTACATACAGCTGAGAGGGAAAGGTTTATGTAAGTTTACTGGCCACTGATGGAACATTGTTTGAGCATTAAATAGTGTCAGCTTGCATGCCATGTTACTGAGCACATGCTGCTGTACCCATTGCAAAAATTGGCACAGTGCACCGGAACCCCAGAAACTAAAGAAGAGCCATGAGTAAGCCAGAGGAAGTAGAAGAATTTGCATTAATCCCATATTGTATGATCCGAGGCAAGAGAGTGCCAACTAATCCACTGCATCTGCCTCAGGTTTATGGTATGTTTATAACTTTCCTCCCTGACTTATGTTATCAGAAAATAATATGTGAACAGAGAAATGTATAAAACTTTGTTCAGTTTGGGACTATTTTCAATCAGATGGAAATGAAAAGTTTAAGTGGTGACCTATTTGATGAACTTTTGTCTTCAACTGTAGTACCATAGAGTGAAATGGAGACGAGAAGCAAGCTTGGAGATGAGTAGGATATCTCTTTTGCTCTCAGCCAGTCTTTCATGACCTGTGTAAGTAAGTATAACTAGATGCACACCTAACCTCAGTCCAGGAACACACTTCTGCTCATTCACCACCATTCTGTACAGTCTTGGATCACCTACAGGCCCAACTTGTCATTTCCATTCACTCCTCTTAGTCTCTCCTGTCACCTACTAGCAAAATCCCCAGTAATTCTTATTGAATTCAGCATCCCTTTGTTATGACAAGGCAGCACCACTTCTCCACGACATCCTCATTTTTCCTTTCATCTTTGTTATCATACTCATTATTAGCATAATTATGATCATCATCCTCATTGTTCCCCTAATCATTTACCTTGTCATCCTTAACCACTAGTTCCATGGCTTCACCTCCATACTTCAGCACTCCCATGATGCTGTCCCGGGCTCTTCCAATCAGTAGTCAGGACCGTATTACAGATATTGGTACACATATGGGGTTTGTGGCCCAAAAGCAAATCACGGTCTTTTGTCAGGGATAGATAGAGAAGGTTACTGTGGGACTTCCTCTTTAATTAATTTATGAACCCCATAGACTACTTTACATCATCATCATCATCTGGACCTTCTTTCCCACCCTAGGGCAGGGTGAGGAGTAGCAATGTCCAGACAGCCCGAATTTGCCCAGACCAATGGACCATGCTTCCATTCATTCATCATTCAAGCCCCCAGAATCCTGGCTCTATCGGATACGCCAAAAACATTCACCACGTTTTGTAGCTTCACATAAACGTATCCGATAGAGTCAATCCGGACGCTGCCACGTTAGAAAGGGGTGCCAGAATCCCTGATCATGCACTTCTTCTCACAACATTCACCCAGCCAACTCAATCTCTTGTCAGTTCCCTAGCCTCACCGACTTCCAAACCTCTTTTCCTCACACACTCATCCACCATATCTCTCCACCTTCTCCTTGGCCTACCTTGCCTCCTCCCTCCTTCAGATTCACTCAGATATACCTTTTTCACCACTCTGTTGTTATCCATTCTCTCCACATTACCATACCATTGCAGTACACTCTCTTCAATTCTGGTGTCCACCGACTTCCTCACTCCACATCTTTCACGAATCACATTATTTCATATCCTATCGACCCTCTGTACTCCACATACATTTCTCAGCAGTCCCATCTCCACTGCTCTTACTCTTGACTTTTCATTTTCATGCCACACCATAGTCTTACATCCATATGTTAAAGTTGGCACTAACACTCTTTCATGTAAGTCTTGTGCAGCTGCAACACTCAAACCTCTGTTTCTTATCAAGACCTTCATTGCACCAGCTACTTTTCTTCCTTGTGTCACTCTACTTTCAACTTCTTTTGCACATTTTTCACTCTTTTCTATCACTGTACTCATGTATTTAAACACTCTCACCAATTCCAGTCTCGCTCCATTTACTGTGACATCGCAGTGGGAGTCATCTTCTCTCTCAATAACCATCACTTTACTCTTTTCTACATTTACTGTCAGGGCACGACACTCACAGACATTAGCAAAACTCTGCACTAGTCTACAAAGTTTTTGTCCGGTATTTGCAAGTACAGTAGTACTGCATCATCAGCATACAACAGATTTGAGATATTCCATCCATCACCATTCATTACCATCTCCATCCCCCTTTCCATTACTCATGTTTGTACTTTTCTCATCACCCCATCCATATATATATTGAACAAGCATGGGGACATCACACAACCTTGCCGCACGCCCACACCAATCGTGAACCATTCACTTAGATGCCCGTTAACCCTTACACATGTTTCACTACCATCATAAAAACTCTTGACAGCACCTAGCAGCTTACCATCTACACCGTACATGTGCAAAACTTTCCATAATCCTTCTCTGTCAACTTTGTCATATGCTTTTTCCAGATCCATGAATGCCATAAACACCTTATGGTCCTTCTCACAAGCCTTCTCTGCTATCTATCTCACAAGCCTTCTCTGCTATCTATCTCACTGCAAATATTTGATCCACACATCCTCTGCCACTCCTAAAACCACCCTGTTCATCTCTCACTAGGACTTCTGATATCTCTCTTACTTTCTTTATAATAATTCTTCCATATACCTTCCCTACCACACTCAATAAACTTATGCCACGATAATTCTTGCATTCACTTTGCTCACCTTTATTTTTGTACAGGGGTACAATCACAGCCTTTTTCCATTCTGCAGGCACAGTATCACTCATCCATGCCTTCTTACATATCTCCAACAAGCACTTCATTCCACTCTTTCCACTACACTTAATCATCTCTGCATACACCTCATCAACCCCAGCTGCTTTCCCATTTTTCAGCTGCTTCACAGCGCTCTTCACTTGTGCAAGTGTCAAGTCTCCTGGCACTGCATTCCTTCTCTGCACACTCCCAAAACCAATCATGTTTACAGCTGCTCTGCTCTCTTTGTTCCCATTCATCAGGCTTTCAAAATATTCTTTCCATCTGGTCCTTACTTCATCCCCTTGGGTTAATAATCTACCACCTGCATCCTCCACACCATCACATTTCTTTCCACTTTCACTAATACATTTCCACACCTCTTTCCAGAATAACTTCCTATTTTCAGAGTAGTTTGCATTAATTTTTCTTCCTAGATCATCATTTACCTCCTTCTTTTTTCATCACTCACAAAAAAGCTTGCCTTTATGGTATTAGTACAGTATGTAATCTTGCCGTCCAGGTCCTTGGATATCATTCTTCAGGCAGTCCTGTAATCTTCTCCCTCAGGCTTCAGTCAAGGTACACCTCTTCAGGCCTCATTATTTATCTCGCCTTTCTGCCCATTGTCTTTTTCCCTGTTCATCCTTTTCATCCCAGATATCTGGGACTTGAACAGACTTTTTCCTGTCAGTTTTGAGAATACTGCGATTAGTCTTACATGCTGTACTTAGTCATTCTTTCAGTCATTCTGTAGTCATTGATGCTGCTCAGCTGATGCTTACCACCCAGCATAGCAAATGGTTGTTGTACTGTACAGTATATTGTTTTTCTTTCAGATGTTATCACGGTTGTTGCAGTATGCTCAAGACCTGGGTGAACGTGGGTACCCACAGATGAGCTACGACACATGGAAACATATTGCTGTCAAAAAGGTGTGTTACAATGGTAATGTGAGGCATGGTTTGTGTGCTCTTCAGTATTTATTATTACACCCATACCTCGATATCCGGTGGTGTTGCGTACCAGTGGGAGTGTTCAATCAGTATGTCAGATATCGAAGCAGTTTTTCCCATAAGAGGTGCATTCCTGGCCCAAACACAAACTCTCATATACCTTACTCACTCAATAGAGACTGACACAAAAACACCATAGGTAATGTTTTTATCCTCATAAACAATACTGCTGTATTGCTAAAAAAAATGGGACATCAAACATCACCTATGCAGGCAGGTAAGGTGGTGGGAGGTGTGATGGCGAGATGCATTTAGGGCAACAGACACAGTGAGAGTGGAGAGCGTGGGGCCGGCAGGCAGCTTGCTAGCCGGGGTGGGGGAGGGTGGGGGGACAGGGGGGAAGACACTCCTGGCAGTGCACTCAGCAAACGAGAGGAAAAACGAAGAAGAGAAGATAAATGAGGGAGATGGTACCACCACCTCACTTTCTCATCTTCCCTCTGTCTGAATTTTCTCTTTCTTGTCCTTTCCTCCTTCCATATCTTTCACATCCTCCTTCATCTCATCCTCTCTGTTTCTTCCTTTCCTCTTTCTTGTACATCCTTCACACTCTTTCTCTTTTTCTTCCCCATCTCTCCCTCCTTCTCCACTCTTCCCTCCCTACTTAGTCTTTCTGTCTCATGTTTCTTGCACCCTCTTTCCCTTCCCCAATGTCATTTTCTTCCCTCCCATCTCTCTTCTTTCCCCCCCTCTGCATCTCACAGCTTCTTATCTTCCCTCCCTTCCCCTTCTTTTTCCTTCCCTTCCTCCCTGGTCTTTCTCTCTCTGTTTTCTTCTTTCCCCCACACTTTCTCCTTTTCTCCCTCTCCTGCATTCTTTTTCTTCCCTCCCTCTGCTTCTCACACTTTATCTTCTCTCCCACCCTCCCTCTTCTCATGTTTTCTTTCTTTCCCTCCCTCCCTCCCAGTTCTCTCTCCCTTCTCTTTATATCTCCCACTTTTTTCTTCTCTCCTTTCACTTTCTTCCTTTCCCTTCCTCTCTCTTCTTTCCCTCCCTTTGCTTCTCACACCTCCCTCCCTCCCTCTTCTTCTTCACACAGCTACTCTCTCTCTCTCTCTCTCTCTCTCTCTCTCTCTCTCTCTCTCTCTCCTTCCTTTCCTCCCTATTCTCTCTCTCTCTCCCTCCATTTTCTTCTCTTCTCCTCACTTTCTCCCTCCCACATTTTCCTTTTCTTCTTTCCCCGTGCCTTTTTTTTCACTCCCTCTGCTTCTCACACTTTATCCTCCCTCCCTTCCACTTCTCACACTTTATCTCCCTCCCTTCTGCTTCTCATAGCCTCTTTTTTTCCCCTTCTCCCTAGCCTCTCTGTTCCGCTTTGTTTTCTTCTCTCCCCCTAACATTCACCCTCTCTCCCTCCCCCATGTTCCTTTTCTTCCCACCCTCACTCTTCTTTCATTTCCTTTGTTTCTCGCATCTGCTCTTCCCTCCCTCCCTCCCTCTTCTTCCTGGCCAGGTGACTTTGACTATTCAATAGGGAGGTAACACAGCCATTTTTGCTCAGCTGGTGGGTTAAGGTATTACCAGTGTGCGGCTCAAGGCCAGCTAGGCGACTGTGTTTGGTGAGGAGGCAGACGGCCATTTTCGCTCAGCTGGTGGGGGTAGGATGTGGGGAGAAGTGAGGGGAAGGAGGGAGGACGGGGAGAACCACGTGCACCATCACATCCACATTCAGACACACATTTTTCAAACTTAGGGAGCGGCGGAGTGTTCAGACTAGTGAAGCGAAGGCCGTTCAGATTGTGGGAATGTTCCCCAATTTCTTTTGTACAGTCTCGCGATGCATCGGTTATCAGTACGCCTGATATTGGGGTATGGTTGTACTGATATTCATCTTGCAAGACACATTCATTTGATGTCTTTGTGTGGTTAGACTGTATTTCATGTGTCTCATATGGTAATGTGTCATTCTGGTTTTAGATGAGAGCAGAATAAAATGCTGTGTAATACTTTTTTCTGAGGTACTGTATTAGCTAACCCTTGTTTTTTCCTGCATGATTATTTTACTGTTGTTTGTTTCTGTTACGAATTAAAGCTAATATAATGATACTTGTTTAGTTATACAAAATTATGACACTGTAAGCCATAATGTCAAACTTTTACACATCGTGTGTAAATGAGAATATTAATATTATAGTACAGTACAGTATTCCTCATATGAAGAACTAAGCAAAATATGTTGCATAAAGGGAGTATAGTCTATTCTGACCTTGTCACTACAGTAATATCTTTCGTTAATATTAAGAGTAACTGGATGAGTATATTTGGCTTATGGGAGACCTCTCTGGTGTAATGGGTGCAAATTTATACACTGTACGCATAATGAATAAATTTCTTGGATGTGGAGGTGTGTTGTGTTTTGCCAGCACCAACATTTTTACATATATGCATGTGTGGGTTTGTGTGGGTGTCAGATGGGGCTGAGTGTGGAGTGCAGCATGGTGGTGTTCTTCTCGTGTCTTCTCTTCTCTCGCCTCCACCCTGGCCGAGACCGCCAACTGGAGGCGGCTCTGGCAGCAGCACCATCACAGAAGGAACGAGGTATGCTAACATGATGTAACTTTACATTCATACATACACATACTACCATTTATATGTTAATGTACACCTTTATGTACATACTTATCTGTGTGCAGGAAATAATGTATTCATTACAAATATGCATACAGTTACTGAATACATTATACTGTATTCAATTAAGAGATTTCCTTTGCATCCCAGAATGGATATAGTTAGTCTTCCCTTAAAGTCTGTGATGTCTGGAGGCCATGTGTTACTTTAAGTAAAGTGAGACCTGCTTCTGGTTCATGACTGAGGGGTTAAGGGCATAAAATACACATTGCAGGTTTCATAACATCTTCATTTTCATGAGCAACTTGAAGTGAGGACTAGATGTTAAATAGTAACCGGCTCAATAATGAAATAACTTTATACTGTATAAGCCCTACTGGTGCTGGTAACAGAGTCCAGCAGGTGTGACACTGCAAAACTTCTCAGGATACAGTGAAGATGGGTATTTTGTGGCATTCCTTATAGATCTGACTTAATCAGAATAGTGATCCATGTGGCAGGTAATGTTTTAACAAGATCTAGAAATGTTAGCTTAGGTTTTCATACGAGTGTTAGTCGGTGGATGACTAGTTTAGCTGAGAGAAATTATAGTAGTTAGAGAGTAGAAAACATTTTGGAGTAATTTTTCAGATGCACAGATTTTTCTTAATTTAAATACTTGTAAAATAATCAGGCGTTGGCTTGAATCGAACATTTGAGTGTGTCCATGACAGTGAAAAGATTAACATTGGTCCTTTGACTCAGATGAGGTGATGGGAGGCGTAGAAGTGTGGACGACAGAGCTAGTGATGACGCTATACCTGCACCGAGTGACCAGCGCACACCCCCGCGCCCTGGCACGACAGGCATCACTCCATACACTCACCACTGACCCGTATCCTTTGGCATGTGGGTAGGGCAGTGGCAAATTGGGGGGGGGGGGAGACTCAACCCTTTTAATTCAGAATGCCTTTCATAAGCTGAATGAAATTGTATGAAGGTACTGTAGCAAGAAGCAGACGGGAAAGTTAATCCCTACATTGCTAGAGGCCTTTCACAAGCTGAATAGAATTATCTGGAGATATTGTATTAAGAATGAGTAAAGTGATGACCGTGGAGAGAGCAGGTGACTCCGTGTGATGTGATGGTGAATGAAGAGGGACGAATTGGTGAAAGAATTTAAATACCTTGATACAGTAATAGAAAGGAGGTAATTTAGGCAAAGGAAGTGGAGAGTAAAGTTACTGAAGGAACTATGGTGGCTGGTGCTGTGAAAGCCAAGTAAGAAACAGGACTGGAATGGTTTCTGTAAGAGGACTACATGAACATGTTATTGCCTACATCAGTGTATGAGACTGCCATGGCATGAATGTGAAGAATTCAAAATGAGGGCAAAAGAAATGGACAGTTTAGAGTGTGTGGATTTCACAGAGTTGCCGCACTAAGAAGCATGAGTATTTGTGAAAGTTATGGAGTAAGGATGTACAGTCTTCTTCTTCATTTGTTTTTTTGTTTTTTTAAATGCCATGTGGGTGAGTCTACACTGAGTGATAAGCCAAATGGTTTCCTGTACACTGGGAAACCATTTGCTATGTTAGGTGGTAACCATATAACCAATTTATGTTGCCTGGTGGTTTAGTGAGTAATTACGGCGCTCCAATCGGACTGAGCCGGTGCAGGTTTATATCCAAGGGGTGGTTGGGGTTCATTGCTCACGTAATGCCACTCAGGGATAAGTGAGGCTGGTCACTCTCATCTTAAATGTCAGGACCAAGTTGCCTAGCCCCGGGCTGCTACGCTTCTCATGAGGCAACACGGGATTGAATGATGGATGGTCCCCTTTTTCTGTTAAGGGCTATGGCATTGCCCCTGGGTAGAGGACTTTGATTTGGAGCGTTTAGCACTATATGACCGGATGCCATTCCTGATGTCTACTAATGACCCTTGGGTGGACTCGAACCTCTCACCCAGCAATTAGAACGGCACACTCAAACCCACTGGCCATGGCTGCTGAACTGACAAAGGAAAGCACACATGCACACACCTTCGAATTGGAGTCTAGCAAGGTTGCAGTTAAGGTACTCTGTTTTGTTAAGTAAATAACTTACTACAGTATAAACTGAATACAGTAAGACCTCACTATAACGGACTAATTGAGGTCCAAACCATTCCGAAAAATGCGAAATTCCGATAATAGCGACATCCGGACTTCCCCCTGCTAATCCAGACTTTTTCCGATATATCAGACATCAGTCCGGATTGCATGAACTGTTTATAAACTGTTTTGACTACCATTGTGGTACTGTACTGTGTTATAACTTCACTGCATTAATCAGATGGTGTAATATATATAATAATACTGTATTGTACAATGATAAACATGTCTGTTATTTATATTATTGTGGTGAACATAGCTGAAGTGGTCAGGCAGTCCAGACTGCTACTGGCTTTATCAGACATTTTCTGGTATACAGGAATTTAGTCTGGTAGCTCCTCAAGTCCGATAAAAGTGAATTCCGGTCTACTGAAGGCCGTTATATCGAGATTTTACTGTATTGAGGGTAAACATAATTACATCTCTGAAACAGTACTTTATAATGGAATATTGGTTCAATATTTGGCCTGAAACACTCAAACCTGTTTGATGTCCATGACACCAACTAGTTCTTGTCTTCCAGTCCCCCCTCCCCCCTCACTCTTACTGGTGGGAAACAATGTCTCAATGTTTTAGTCATTTCAAACCTGTGTTGGGGGACAGGGATTATCTTTTTAATTCAACATCGTAGTTTATTGCAGATCTGGAATGGGCACACATCTTATGCATGTGTGTTCATGAGTGCTTGGGCAGAAATTTGGTTCATCACCTCAAAGGATCAGAGACGGAAAAATAACAAAAATCTTAAGTGTCGGGCATTCAACTTATATCTCTGACATCAGGTAGACTGTTCCCAAACCTGAATGCTGCAAGTTACAAGGCCTTTTGCACAGGGGGAGTACTTTCTTTTGTGAGTGACTGTACCTGTATGTTGATAAAATGGTAAGAGAGAATGTGCTTTAAAGTTTAGTGATACAGAGGGAATGTATGGGTTGATGAAAAAAATGCACATGTGAGTGACTGGAGATGAGAGGTGTGGTAAGTCAGAAAGAAGGTAGATAGACATAGTAAATGTGTTTATGAGAAAGTGAGGTTTGGAAGTTGAGGAAGCTACGAAACTGATGAAGGATTAAGATGGATAAAATATGTCCTGTACTGGGAAGGACAAAACGAAGGTTTGACACCGAGCTTTAAAATTTAGTGGTTGACAGAATGATTTTTCACACAGGTTTATGTGGATACATCTGTAGAGAAAGTTACAAACAATATACTGTATGCAGGTAGTTTTTCTTGTAAAATGAAATCAGAATTTGAAAGGCTGGAGAAATGTAAATGGTCGTGTTGTCCATTTCCCTCATCATGTTGTATGATACACTAGGTCTGCTTTTGTGCATCATTGTTTCTGAATCTTACCTCACATTATCTTCTAGGATTCTTTTGGAATTATGAAAAAATGTCTGTATACTTCCTGGAATTGTTATGTATTTTAGTTGTAGCTGTGGAAGTGAGCTGGCCTCATTAACGTATGAACTGCAACTAAGGGCCTGAGCTACATTGAGGTGAATTGCAAATGATGGGTCAGGCCCCACTTCCCCATCAACCCCCTCACCTCTTCATGTGCATGCTTGCATGTGTGTGTGCATGGCATCATGTGTGGTTGTGTTTACCTTAACACTGACTCAGATGGCCAGGCAGCAAGGTTTCAGGGTCAGCTGGAAGGAAGCAGCTGCTGGAAGAGAAACATGCTGAGTTTGTAAAGGAGGCCCTACCAGAGCTTCTAAGTCTGCTGGCAGGGGTGAGTGATTGGTTGTGGCATATAGCTGGGGCATATAAAGCTTGTAGGCATTCCTCATTATGTATAGGATATGTGGAATAAGTGGTGCACATACTTTTGTCTCATGGGGTATGGGTTATAAGCACAGTTACTACTAGTTTCTGACTTCATAGCAACTGTATAGTGAATTGTGAGCAACTGTAGGTGAAAATAGAGGTTAAATCACTGGCAGCTTATGAAATTTCTTCACTTACAGTACTGTATATGAAATTAAATGAGGAGGGACAGTTTATGGTGCTGCTAAATATCTTTTTCTACTTAGGAGATTGTTAATTTGTATGAAACATGAAAATAAGTTTGATAGATTCCATTATTGTAATCTTTATCCCAGAGCAGTTATAATCCATGCTGTGTAATGTATTTTTAGAAATTCACCAAACCTGTTCAGTTCTAAAGTATGTACACATTTCGTAGTAAATTTTATTAACTGTGGTAAGTATACTGTCTAGTTCCTAATATAGATAGTTTTGTAAGATGGAATATCCCCCATTTTAATACAACAGTTCATTACAATACCTTTTAGAAGTTGACATTTCCTATTGTTATATACCCCATTTGAATCACCTTTTTTATGTGAGAGTTAACTGATGATTTGTCCTTGATGTATGCAGCTATAACTTTGGAACTGTCATCCTCCATATGACATTTGGAAATTAATGGACCTTGAATTTGGCTCTGGTTTGTTGAATTTGGTATGAAAAGGACAACTTGTAGTCTTACAGTCCCCCCCCCCCCTCCCTTTTTCTTTTATCCTTGCCATCACGTTTATAATTTAGCAGGAAGTACGGTTAGGATAATGGTGATGATGATGTTGAGTGTTCAGGATCTTCAGGATGAGGAACATCAAGCAGAAAAAACAGTCCCGTGAGGGAAGTAGAGTTAGGGTGATGATGATGATGAAAAATGTTCTGTGGTCAGCATCTCCAGGTAGAGGACTCCGAGAAAAAAAGACGTTCATGTGAGAAGCGAACTCCCCGTGAACTGCTTGGGTTTATGAAGACGGCTGGTGTGTTGTCAGAGCACGTGGTGAAGTCACTGGGGTTCATCATTGGGGCATCAGTGCAGGGGGACAAGTATGTTCATGCCTCACACTCTGCTTTATTTATTTATCTGTGTATCTGTCTGTCTGTGTCAGTTTACCTTTAACCTGATGTCTTAATTCTCAAGGGGGTGGCCACAAACAATCACCTCCATGTCACCTTGGCCTCTGTCATCAGACTTCCCTTCCTCCAGTTCATATCACCATTGTTCCTATACCTTGCCGCCTCCCTCCACGTTGGTCGCCCTCTCCCCTTCCACCTCACACACATACCTTCCCCTAGTTCTTCAGTTATCTATTTTTAACTTTATTCTTGCCATCTGTAGACAGTTCTATTCAGCTTACGGATACTTTTTTAACTAGAGTGGTTAGATGTAGCCTTCATTAATTGCAGGGTACAGTAAGCTCCCAATCTTCGATCGGTTTTGGGGCCAAAAAAAAACGATCGAAATTTGGTTTTTCGAAGTTGGAATTGATAAACTAATGGAATATAAATAACTGTGACTGGCATGTTACCGACAAACCTACGTCAACTTCTATGTATACACTTATACCCACCCAAAATCATAACACAACCATATATTTGCATAAATTTAGTACATATTTACTTACTATCAGCAAGAAAAGCAAGAAATACAAGCTGCACTTACTGTAAAATGGAAAGAATTAAGCTTATGTGGTAAAGTGTTGGTTCCGAGGCGGTGGTTGAGTCACTGTTGCCAGCCACCACTGCCACCCTCGCTGCCATCACTCGCGCTCGCCCCAACCCTGCTTGAGTGAACCCCTGCTTCCTTCTCCTTCTCCCAATATTATGCTAGCCTATGAAATTCCCCTCAGATTATGCTAAAAGTATAAAATTATGCTAGATCTGGTAACACTGCCGGTAGGTGGCATAACAGATGAGCATCGACATGCGCTAGCAACCCAGCCTGAGTGATCAAAACTTGAATTTTGAAATCCAAACATGAATTTTGGACGAGCAGGCGAGCCTGATCGAAGTATGATACTGTACATCGAAATAAGATTAATCGAAGTTTGGGAGCTTACTGTGCTTCACTTTTGTACTTGAGATCCCTCTTTAAGTTGAATATAATCATCCGGAGAGAGCAAGAATATAACAAACATTGTCACTGCATGGAAGGATGATAACATACATTTATATGAGTTCTTGAATCACAGATTTTATATATTGGCATATGCATTACACATGATGATAAGTGTTCAGTATACACTTACTTTTCAGTTAATTTAGGGTTGCATTTGTGAAACCACTATGTAAATCAGTTTTCTGTGAAAACCAAAAATGATCCCCAAGAGCCAAGAGACAGAAAAGGGGGCTAAAACAACTTGAAATCATGCAATACCATTGTATACTGGGACATACAAATTCATCACAGTAATAGTTACAGTTTAGGTATGGTTATGCTATGGGTATTGCAATGACAACTATGACAAATCTCTCCCAAAAACGTGTAGACACAGTTTTTAAACTATGACAGTATCTCTCCCAAGAATGTGCTGACAGTTTTTAAAAAAAATTTTAGTCAAGATATTCACAGAAGAAAAAGAGAAAAGGTCAGATTTACTCAAGCATTAGTAATTAGTTTTTGCTGCTGTAACTGTAGCTGCATTTGTTATTGTTCTGTGTACCCTGACCTACTTTGTATTCATTTTAATGCTTCCCTCTAGAGTGTTCATTATATGCTTTCCACTACCAGTAGCACTGCCACCATTGCTGTGTATGTTTGGCAGACATGATCAGTGTGAAACTTTTGCCTCACTCAATTTGCAGTGCATAGAGATATATTGCAGCAGAAGAGAATGAATACATCTGCCAGTGCTTAGGATAAGGGACTGATGCTAGGCACTATACCATTTTAGGTGGTCTGCCTATGCATGTGTTCCTACATGCTCAGCATGCAAGCTAGTGTGCCATGCATCCACATATATACCTACTTTAGTTATGCAAATTTTCATTTACAGTTTCTAATTGGCAACCATCATCCACTCACTTGATGTAGTGCTGCCTACTTCTTCCTTAGCCTTTATCATTCTTTTTCTGTGCCTGCCCTCCTTTCTTCCTATTTCTCCCATCATTCCTGTCACTTCTTATTGCTTTTCTTTCCTTTTACAGGTGGCTTTACATTGAGTGACAAGCCAAATGGTTTCCTGTAAGCAAGAAACCATTTACAACGCTGGGTGGTAACCATATAACCAAACCATACATGCTCCCAATGTGTGAACAAGTGGGTTGATGGAGGGTTAGTGCCCCTCCCTGTAAAACAAATAACTCAAAGTCAAATGGCCACCCCTTATGGGATTACGGTGTCTTGCAATAGATAGATAGTTTCTTATTGTGGGAAGGTCAGATATGATCACTGTGCTGTAAAAAAAAGTTAACCGAAAGATTAACTAAGGAGTACCGGTATATGTTTTGTACTAGTACTGTCTCTCTTTTGATTCAGGAGTATTACTGATTACTAGTCCCTGTATGTCAGGCTAACGTATTGTAGCTGAGGAGAGTAGAAACGGTCATCAGAATTCCTGACAGGGCTTTGCCAGTTAAAAAAAAAAGCTTGGCAACTTAGGTGCTCATTTGAAGCCATGACATAGATACCATATTTCATACTCAGTATATTATTTGCATTAATTTTTCTCTCTAACCATTAACACCAAACCTAGTTGGTGGTTAAGTTGTTCTTATCGAGTACATTGTTGACTTTGTGAGAGAATGGTTTAGGACAGGGGATTAGGTCCAATAAAATTACAGTATGTAGCATTAGCCTGATTAAAATAGAAAGACATTGCTGGGCTGTAGGGTTTTGTTTGAGCTTAGTTTTCGTGAAGTACAGTATTTATTTAATGTCAATTAAGACAAGACTAATTATTAATATTTTGTAAAAAGAAAATGGACTCTAGTGTAGTGAATAAAGCATGAGTCAGTTGCATAATCTGTATTGAAATTTTGACTTCAGCCAACTGTACATGGGAAAAAGAGGTCTGGATGATGAAATTTTGTAAAGTGCATGTGTACTGATAACCAGCTAGATACTGTAGACGGCTAAAGTATTGAGTCTTATATCTATCAAAATTTGGGCAAATATATCACCATATGTATGCTGTAGCTCATTATTTTGCCGCAAGAGGCTATTGTTATTAATATAAATGATGTACAGGAGAACAGTAAGGTGTGGTGTATAAATAGCTAAGGAAGAAGTGCCAGAGAAGCTACCTAAGTTGATGAGACTACAACCCATAAGTCTGTCTCACACTCTTTTCCCTCCACTAGCAGTTCAGTATTTACTGAACATATTAATGCTTAATAATTCATGTGCAGTTAATCAAGCTACTATTTCCTATGATAGCTATCCCTTTCAGTTTAAGAGGTCTCAGTTAAACATAATGAAATCATTTGGCAGTAACTAGAATCCAGGTTGATATGATCCTCTTCATATTGAATGTGGCTAATGAAGATAGTCTCTAATCTCATCAGTCTGAAAGGTGTCTCCTAAGCTGTAATTATCTGATGGTACCTGGCATGAAATATAAAGAGATCCTTTTTACTTAAAGGGTTAATTACATTCTGTACAGTTACAAAGTCTTATTTGCATGATAAATTTGCTGCAGGATTAACCCCCTCAATCTGGTGATGTGTTTTGTTTTATTCTTCTTATATATAGACTATTTTACTCAAGAGGAGGCTTTTTGAAATGGAGGGGTTAAATATAGCCTTCATTAGTTCCTCCAGTACAAGATAATTTATAAGTGAAATAGTCTGTAACAGTAAGAATAACTTGAAACAAGACAACACTGGACTGTAGGGTTTACCCACAGTTGGCTGTTACTAATATGTTGTGTCTGTATTGCCTCCCTGTGTGCTGTAGGAGTGAGCGGGACCTGTTATCAGTTGCCATGGATGCCAACAATTGCTACAGATCTGGTTATCTTAGTAAGAAAAATGCATTCCAAAAAGGGTGAGTTTTGCCATGGATGTTCATACTGACAGGCAGGTAAGAATGGTAGTAGCTAGGAAGTGGAGACTGAATGTTCAAACTTTTTCTTTTCTCTGTTGCTGCCATTGTTGTTTGTTGACAGTTTTACTCAATATAATTTTCTACATATGTAAGTACTGTCCATATTGTACAGCACAGTTGTGATTAAAATATGCCGAGTTTGTGTTAGTGAATAAATGGTTACCATACACTCCAGAAAAACTAATGCAAGAGTGATGAATTACAAGTGAGATGAAAGTTCTTCATACAGTAAACCCTTGATGTATTAGACTAACAGAGGGGAATTGGGTGATGATATAGTCAATATTTGTAAGGGGAAGCTATAATGACCCCAGGTTCGGTAGGTACTAAATCTTGTTTGGTGAATACCTAACAGAATTACACTGTACGTATTTTCAGTTTCATTTAAGTATTGTGTGAGTTGATACTTTGTACTTAGATACTTGATAAAACACAAGTGATGGGACCTCGGACTGGTGGTGGTACTATCAAAGCAGAGGGTGTGTGGCCATGTGCAATTTGCCACAGGGGTGTGGGGAGTAACTTCATCTTGTGCTGTGTTTGTGATACATGGGTGCATAAGATATGTAATGATATTAGAGGTAGAGTGCGAAATAATGCTGATTTCGTGTGTGTGGTGTGTTAGTGAAAGGACATGTAGAAATTGTTGGGTGTGAAAGGGTTGATCTTGCTATAAAGTCTCTTGAGTGTGTGTGGAGGAGTTTTGTTGTTTTAGGGACATATGTGTTGGAGGTGATGATGGAGCTAGCTCTTTGGCCAGGGTAAGGAGTGGTTGGAAGAAGTTCAGGGAGCTGTTGCCTCTCTTGACACAGAGGGCTGTTCCTCCATGCTAAGGGATCTTTGTATGTGGCATGTGTTAGAAGTGTAATGCTGTATGGTAATGAGACCTGGACAGTAAAGGAAGAAGATATTCATAGGCTTAGATGTACAAAAATGACAATGATTAGGTGGATGTGCAGTGCGTCCCTGAGTGTGAGGCCTGGGGGGACTAGGTTTACGATGGAAGAGTTGAGGGATAGTTTGGGACTGGAGTGTATTGGTGTTGTGATGAGGAAAGGTTGATTGCTATGGTCTGGGCATATGGAGAGGATGAGGGATGATAATTAGGTGCAGAAAGTGAGAAGTGTTAATGTTAGGGGTTAGGTTGCAAGAGGTAGACCAAAAAAGACCTGGGACGAGGGCATTGAATGGGACCTCAGGGATAAGGGACTGAATGGGGAAGCTGTCGGTGACTAAGCAGCATGGAGAGCCGCCAGTAGGTGACCAAAGCCAATGCATGCAAGCATGTTGGAGCCTTCAAAAATGAAACGAAACATACATCTCTTGATACTGGACTTTTTTCTTTTTAAATGTAAGGAGATTATTTCATAGGCACAGAGAGTTCATTAAAGCAGAAATTTGGTATATTAAGGCATGGTGGTAAGTGGGGACGCTCACCATCCACTCACTCGATATAGTGCTGCTCTCAGGTAGACTGCCCTTTCCTCTTTTCCTTCCTTCGTCTTCTGTCTTTCTCTCCTTCATTCTTTCCTCTTCCTTCTGCCAGTGGGTAACTTTACACTCCCTCTTCTGTCTTTCTTTCCTTCATTCTTTCCTCTTCCTTCTGCCTGTGGATGACTTTACACTGAGTGACATGCCAGATGGTTTCGTGTACACCAGGAAACCATTTACTATGCCGTGTGGTAATCATATAACCAAATCATGGTGCTTGGGGGTTTATTGGGTAAGTAAGGTGCTCCAGTTGGATTGAACCTGTATAGGTTTATATCCAAGGGGTAGTTGGGGTTTATTGCTCAAGTAATGCCACTCAGGGTTGAGTGAGGCTGGTCACTATCATCTTAAATGTCAGGACCAACTTGTCTAGCCCCAGGCTCCAACACTCCTCATGGGGCAACATAGGATTGGATGATGGATGGATAAGTGGTAGTTTAATATTATGATGATTT
>JAGKTI010012343.1:14728-24789 GCA_018397915.1 Birgus latro | reverse complement strand
TTCCCTCCAAGAAAAAACACAAACAAGATAACAGAGAGCCAAATTCAAGATCCGTTCAATTCGGGATGCCTGGACATACTGTGTTTGAAAGACTGGAGAGTATAGGCAGTAGGAAATACAGATAGAGGGAGACAGTTCCAGAGTTGACCAGTTACATACATGAATGACTGGGAGTAACGATTAACTCTTGTATTAGATAGCTTGGCAGAAAAGGGATGAGAGTTTGCTGCTAGGCAGGTGCTATGTGCTCACCGAAGTGGTGGAGGGATGCATGCAGATAGTTCTGAGGAGCAGTGACCATTGAAGCAGCAACAGAAAAGAAATACCGGTAATGATGCAACAGTACGGCAAAGAGGCAGAGGCTGAGGAAAGCCAGTAAGAGGAGGAGAGTTAATGAGACGAAATGCCTTTGACTCCACCTTGTTGTAAAGAGCTGTATGTACACGAGAGTTATATCCTCCACAAGGGCGAAAAAAACTCATGTATTGAATCAACAACTGTGCAAGGGTAAAGAAGGCAAGGAGCCAGTCACACCTAATCTCTAAGAAGCAGATTTTACAAGAGAGGTAATATGATCTTTCCAAGATGAATCCCGAGAGAATGAAACCCCATGTATGTTTAAAGATGATGCAGGATTGAGTTGAATATTGTTAAAAATTAGAGGATACTCCTGTGGAAGATTTTGACTGATGTAGGAACTGAGTTTCTGATGCATTAAAAACAACATGATTACTTTTTACCCCAATCAGAGATATGAGCCATGTCAGACATTAGGTGTGTCATAGCCTCAACTCATGTGTGTTGAAGTAGCTAACTGCTGAGATGGATGCTGTGGAAAGCGAATGGAAAGGTGAAGAGTGGAGTCATCAGCATATGGGTGGATAGGGTTAGATGTAGCCTATAACCTAGGTCACTGATGAATAAAAGGAAGAGAGTTGGTGAGAGGATAGAGCCATGAGGAACACCATTACTGATAGCTCTAGAAGAACTGTGGCTGTCTACAACTGCAGCTATAGAATGACCAGAAAAGAAGCTAGAAATGAAGGCACAGAAAGAAGGGCAGAAACCATAAGAGGGCAGTTTGGAATTAAAGATTTATGGCAGACTCGATCGAAAACCTTAGAGATGGCACATGCAATGGCAAAGTTTTTGCCAAAGTCCAAAAAGGAGGATGACCAGGAGTCTGAAACGCAGGTGAGAAAATCGCCAGTGAAATGTCCCTGGAGGAACCCATGCTGATGATCAGAAAGTAGGTTGTGAGGGGAAAGATGCTTTAAAATATTTTTGTTAAGAAGATACTCAAAAACTTTTGAAACACAGGATGTTCAGGCAACTGCATGATAGAGGGATGGGAATGGTCACCCTTCTTTGGGAAATGCTGAATAAGAGCAAACTTGCAGCAAGAAGGAAAGGTATAAGTTGACAAAGGTGAAAGAAAATACCTAGGCAGGGTGTAAGCACAGTTCTTGAGGACTACAGGAGGGACCCCATCTGGCCCACATGCCTTGTTAGTACAGAGGTCAGTAATAGCAGAAAATATATCAATTAAAAAATTTTAATATCAGCCACGAGGAGGTAAGAGGGGGGAAGAGATGGAGGAACAGCACCGAAATCATCTAAGGTAGAATTGGAGGAGAGTCTGAGCAAAGAGTTCTGCTTTACCAGATGCAATAGCTACAAAGCCATCAGAGTGGAAACGAGGAGGGAAGGATGACGAGGTAATGTTAGGAAGGTTTTTGGCAAGGTGCCAGAAGGAGTGGGAAGAATTCGAGTCGGAGAGTTCAGAGCATTTAGTACGAATGAAACTATTTTTAGCAAAGCAAAGAACATACTTAGCATGATTCTGGGCAGAAACATAAAGAGAAGAGATTCAGGGATGGGTTGGCTCCAGAACCTTTTATAGTCCTTCTTGTTGTGGACAGCTTTAGAGCAAGGGTGATTAAACCAAGAGTTTTTATTTTATTTTTTTTTTTTTTTTTTGCATTAGTCATACTTGTAGGATATCAGAAAGGAATGTACCCATGCTTCCATGCCTGGGAGAATAACCTCTGTAATGCGCAAGGCACATTCAGATAGCTCTCAGCCATGGAAGCAATAATCATTCCAGAGAGAATCAAAGAAATACTGCCTGGAGGCCTCCCAATCAGCAGCTCCAAAGTGCCACAACCACTGCTTCTTGGGAGAGTCCATTGGCCTTACTGGAGTGACAGGTCAGGTTAAGGTGATAAAGTTGTGATTGGAGGAGCCCAAGGGAGATGAAAGATAAACAGCTTAAGAGGAAGGATTACAGTAATTGTAAGAAAGAGGTAAGTATTGTGGAACTCTCTCCAAGGCAGTCTAGGATACAAGCAAGGTGTTGTACAAGCTGCTCTTGGTCACTGAGGAAAGAAATGATATAGTCTTGTTCACCAGGTGGATCAATGAAAGGAGAGGAGAGCCAAAGGTGGTGGTATGCATTGAAATCACCTATAATGAAGATTTCAGTGAAAGGAGAAATCAATAAGATGTGTTCCATCTCATAAGTAAGTTTGTCAAAGAATTTTTCAGGGTCAGTAGAATTAAGGGATAAGTAAACAGCACAGATACACTATATTTTGTCAGAGAATGACAGGAAAGCTAAGGCCACAGAGTAGAGAATTCAGAAGATTCAAGTTCAGGAACACGAGAGCAAGATAATTTATGTTGCTGCGTACACATACACAACAGCCATCTTTGGCTTTCAAATGCGTACTGTATAGAGAAAGTAGGAGGATACATAGAAAGGTTTGCTATCAGTCACCTCAAACAGCTGAGTCTCAGTGAGGAAGATATACAGAGTACTGTATATATGCTCACAATAACCTGATGGCTTTTCTGGTTTGTCTAGTGCATTCTATGAGATTTTCTTATCAAATCAGGGGTGATGTATATCTTTATGACAGTCTTGAAAATTATTATGTGAGCATGGCTTGAGTAAACTGTCCAAAGTACAATATAGGATACAGTATGGTGACACAGCAAGAATGAGCACTACTGAGATGTGGTTAAAAAAAAAAAAAAAAGTGTCCACCATAGTTTGAACCATGTATACCATATGCCAGGCTGCTGGCACCCCTATTGCCAGCGAATATGGATGAACATGCCAAAGCAGCACCAACTTCCCAAGCTAGGTGGCTGCCCTACTTTGTGTGGTTTTCAAGGTTAGGTTTTGTGGCAGTGTGGGGGGTAAAGTCCACTTTCCCCAGTTAGTTACTCAGTTCTGGTGTTCCCAATTTCTTTCTCATAATATTTCACATTCTGATGATTTTTTTAGGGTAAATTTTGTCATAAATACCTTACTTTGCTGTGGTGGTGGTGGAGGAGGGATAACCTGTAAAACTGGGCATTTCCAATTTAAAAAAATAAAACACAGAATATTCAAAACAGATGAAAATCCTTCACATAAACTGGAGGTCAGAACAGAAATAAATGAATGAAGATTAACCCACTGACTGCGTCTGTATCATATATGATATATGATTCCAAATGGCTCTGACTGCGTCTATCATAAATGATTTTCTGATTTTGAAAATTCCACCATCAGAAATGGTGCAAAATAAATCAGCTAGCAACTCATGGCACCCTACAGAACACTGCCATACATAAATCACGCATTTTTACAAGGAGGAGAGCACAGCTCAGTCACCTACAGCATGCCGCAGGTACCGGTACGAAATATTCTTCAGGAGGCCGCCGCTAGGTAGCCCATGCAAATATTGAATGAAATCTCTGGATGATTGTAGTGATGATAGTAATACACTGTCAGATGATGACTGATGGTTCAGATGCTGATTTACACCTTATCTGATCACAAGACTGACACTGCCGACACTGTGTGACCTTAACACATCGTTCACCTGGCATCACCACACAGGGAAAATTTATTTTTTCATGGACCTGTTTCAGAGGTAATTTGTGTTTTGGTATATTGTATTATATACCACTGAACTTGGGATTCTTTTCTCTATCTTTTGACAATATTATTATTTTTTCTAATACTGTTTTCTGAATACTTAAAAACTGCCATGCATGGGATGCACATGTAAACAAACACTGATGCAGTGAATGGGTAAAAAAAAAAAAAAAAACCGCAGTGACTTTCCCACAGCACAATTTAAGGACAACCAAAAACAACCATCATAAGCCATGAACCTTTGCAAAAACCTGACTGTAGCAACACACTTCACCATATAAAGTACAAAGTATTAATAAAACTATACAATAAATGGAACTTATTCTGGAATTCTGGGAAAACAAATCATTACCAGTAACCAGACTGAAAGGAATCTTTCTGTATATTTAGTATATAACTAAGTTTTAACAGCCAGTTTCTAGTTGAATATTATACAATAAGTCCTCATTACATATCAGAGGTATATATATATATTTGCACAAAAGTCCCAGTGATGTACACAAAAAGAAATTTGGTAACTGTAGTAAATCAAGTTTACAGATATCTTAGCAATGGATCTTTCATAGGAAATTATTCTGCAAACTGCTGTACTGATAAATATGAACCTTAAAAATGTGACATATAACGAGGACATTCTATATGCTGAAAAAAAAAAAAGTATAACCAAAACAGTGGGAAATAAACTTTCACTAGGTTAGGCCGAAAAAGTAAGATAAAGTTTCCACTATACACTGATAACTATTTCTAACTTCTTCCTACATATGCTACACAGAATCTCTATATCTGTCACTTACTGCTTTAGTTTCTGGTGTGTGAACTTTGACGCCACTCGCACTTGTGTCTCTTCTGAATCTTCTTGCGTGTGCCTCGCTTAATGTTTCTTCATTTGCTTCTACTACAGTTGGCTCTGATCTCTTTTTCCTGGCTACGGTGATGTACTTCGCTGGCAACCCATATCTATGTGCCATACATAATTCCAAACTAATGCAAAGTAAGACGAAAATACGTAAAAAGGCTGCCCGGTCCGGAAGAGCAGCCATTGCCTCTGATTGTTGTGATGGTGACTGATGTACAACGTTGCCAGGTGCGCTGCAGACCCTCAGATACCTGTTGTTTTAAGATGAAATTTTGGGGGATGTAGAAAAAAATATTATATCATGACTGTACATTACATTGAGACAGTAATATGATTATGAAAGATACGTCATAACTGCTTGCTGTTTTTACTATGCTTATGTGATACTTGGAAATTCTTGCAGCTTTTAATGTCAAAGTTGTAGACTAAAAGTTCCACTAAACTCTGAACTCTGATACAATAACAGAATATTTTTTGCTACCATTAACTTTAGAAAACTACTAGATTTTAGGTGATGAATAAAATAAAGTTTTTATTTTATGAGAATAACGGCTTTGCTGGCTCTATATCCAGCTACATTGACTGATTGTTAGGGGGATATACTGTATATTAAAGGAACATTCTGCCTTGAGATGGCCTGTAGAAACACCTCCCTGAGGAGTTTAGTCGTTTCCTATGGACATCATGTCAACTTGGTCTAGAGTTTCCCCAGCCCAAGAATTTCATGGTTTATTTCACTCGGGCAAAAGCCAACTGCTTTTACAACAGTAAGGGCACCAAAACTACCAAACACAATTGAATTTCGTTCAGACAAAACTTTTATCTGAAGGTTACAAGAATTGCAAAATTAATGTGCTCGAGAGTTTCAAGATAAGACAGTCACTGCCAGTCGCTCTACCGCAGTCAACCTCCTTTTTTTTATATAATCTTAAGTACTGTAGTGTTGTCCACTTCCTTAATAACTAATACGGCGTCGCTACGCCACTGAAAACGAGATCGTATTGCCCTTGATGTTTGTGATACCCTCGATGCTTGTTTCGAAAACCCTAAAATCTTGCCCACAATACGCGTGTTTGGATATCAGTGAGCCGTTAACAGCAAGGGCGTGAGTAAACTATAATGTTGGCAAATGGCAAATATAAACATCTTGAGGTAAACATTTTTATTAGTTTTCATTTTATTTCGCAATTATGGCAATTTTCTTGGTAATATGAAGAAACTCAGTAGGTCTAAGCCTTCTCCCCCATACACACGCAAAAAAAAAAAAAAAATCTAAACAAATGCAGCATGAATGTATACTCATTGAATCAATGACATGCAAATATAGACTGCTATAGACCTGGCAACACTGCTGATGCGGGTCCCCGTTCTTTCCTACGCATTGTTTACATCCAAATTATCATTACTTATTTAGATTTCACCTGTAAATCGTATGGTTTAGCATATTGATATTATTTCTTAATATTTGCACGCTCACATAAGGTCAATGATAAATATGCTATTTTAGTTAATGGTCGCATCCATTTTTCGTTACAGGTATATCGTGTGCTTTATTTCATGGCATGTCATTCTTTCAACGAAGAATGCTCTCTAGGCATTTAACCAACATCAGAACAACATATTTCAGTGTTAATGGCTTACTCATGCGTAAAGCATAAAGGTCACCAAGCATGTATCTTCAAAATGATATGTAACTTTGACAGGATGTAACAAATGAGGTTTTGTGCAGTTAATAAAGGACATCCTGTGGTGGGTATTCTGACTTATTCCTTTAGTGTGGGAAGGGTTAAACAGATAACACATGATCTATCGCATACGTTCACATAGTACATTGGTACTTTATAAGCAAAGGGATGGGTCACGCCATCTCTAATTCTACTGTATCTTCCATCTAACGCCAGGCAAGTTTCTTCGGTAAGCTCGAATGCTTTTACTATACTGTAACCATCAGCCTCATATCCTTTCCCTGCAAACGTCAGACGATTTTCAGTTGACTTGAGTCATAAGAACTAGGAAAGGAAAGCTGCAGTTAGATGCGGGGTAAAAATAACATACTGTATTGTATTAAATTTATTATCTATGCACTCCATGTAATCCGTGCTGAGAATCTGTTACTACTACTACTATTAGTAATAATAATAATAATTCCGAAACTCCCCCCCCTTTGATCCGTCAGTGTGAGGAGGCTATGGAAAAATCGTATTTTACTAGAATAAAAAGCGGACCAGTAAATCTCTCTCTCTCTCTCTCTCTCTCTCTCTCTCTCTCTCTCTCTCTCTCTGAGTCATTACTAACACACTCGTGACGAATGATTCACACACACACACAAACACACACACACACACACACACACACAGACTCTTGCATGGAGCTGCAAAAGAGTGAAATAAGCCTCATGAATGGCGCAATAGATCGCAAATGGAGTTCATTGTGGACAAATATCATGGTAAAAGTAAAAAAAAGATCATACTGGGACCATAAGTTTGGAAGTTCAACGCTACACGCATCAGAAAGGGAAAAGGATTTAGGAGTGATTATCAATATAGCAGACTATCACCGCCTAACCGCATGAAAGAAAAAGTAAGGAACATGTACACACTGCTTGCTAATATGATGGTAGCATTCACATATATAAATGAAGTCGTGCTGAGAAAGATAATAACATCATTCACCAGACCAACTCTGGAGTATGCATCAGTAGTCTGGAATCGGCATCTCAAGAACCACATAGATAAGACTGAAAATGTTCAAAGGGCCACTACAAGATGGGCACCAAGTTTATGGGACCTAAGTTATGAAGAAAGACTCGAAAAATTAAACCTACCAACATTACAGAAGAAAAGGGAAAGAGGAGACATGATTATGTTATATACTGTAAATGCATCACAGGAAAAGAGAAAATAGACGTAAATGAGTATATAACCTATGGGATTAAAAAATCCCCCGAGCTAGACCTTACAATGAGATCATATAGCCCCGCTAGGTAACAGGAGGGCGCTACCCCTCCCGGCACGGCAGTCCCGGGCGCGGCTCGAACTCGCAACCCCCCGGTCCCGAGCTTGATGCTCTACCTCTGAGCCACCGTGCCCCCGTATATAACCTATGGGGAAGCAGCATTATGAGGACACTTGCAGAAAACTGTACAAAAAGAGAGGTGATAAAAACGTTAGGAAATTCAGTTCCCCAAATAGAGCAGTTGATCAGAGGAATGCACTACCAGATTAAATAGTGCGTGCCAAAACAGTCAATAAATTTAGAGATATGTGATAAAAAAAAAAAAAAAAAAAAGGTTCAAAACGGGACAGTACGAGTTTGACTCACTCCTGTAAAGATACAGTTAGGTAAGAACAAACCTATCAACAAGGGTGAACCTAGAAATCTGGTAGGGAAGCTAGGGAGGTTTCCAAAACGTTTGGTTTGGGTGCAAATTAAGTACGACAAAAAGTACAGGGAAACAAAAGCCTGCTTCACAACACGACACTTAGGGCCGTAGTCTTAAACTGTGGGAAGGCGTTCACCTTGCCCTATCCGTATCTTTTGGTAGTCTTAAAAGGATAGCGTTCCCTTGGGAACGGGAGAGGATTACCTCAGTATAGTGTACTGGACCAATACACTATGCCAAGGTAATCCTTTCCTGTTCCCAAGGGAATGCTATCCTTTTAAGACTACCGAAAGATACAGATAGGGCAAGGTGAACGCCTTCCCACAGTTTAAGACTACGGCCCTTAGGAGCAGCTCTGTCGTAACTATTATTTTCCCAGCAAGTAAATAAGTGCAGTCTTCCCGCACCATAACCTAAGCCATAAATTCGTTCTTTTGCAGGATAATGTTTACAAAACCAAAGCTACATTCCTAAGAAATAATACCGGGAAACAAAAAATTATGTTGCACAGTTATAAGTCGACTATCTTCTGTGGCGTCTTTAAGAAATTAGAAAAAAAAGCTTTGTTAGGGTAAATGTTTACAAAGAGAAGCACCATATTAAAGACCCCACAATATCTTACTAATTATTGATTTGCGGAAGAAACGTCACTGAAAAGAACTACTTAGTAATGTGCAAAGTATTGATTTCCGTTATTATTTTGC
Source organism: Birgus latro (assembly GCA_018397915.1). Lineage (NCBI taxonomy): Eukaryota > Metazoa > Arthropoda > Malacostraca > Decapoda > Coenobitidae > Birgus > Birgus latro. The sequence continues at coordinate 15,916 of JAGKTI010012343.1, read as the reverse complement.
AAGAGTCCGGAGTTACGGTTTTGTAAACATTTACCCTTTTGCTGCTTACTTCACACTGCGTAATGTCTAAAAAAAAAAAAAAAAAAAACTACATCCATTCCTCAACACCCCTTCTTCGAGCACCATAGTCTAGAGTTAGTCTGTTGTTACATTTGAGCACAAAAGATAGAGATGGATATTTCAGCTCAAAGTAGAGTAAGGAGAGAGAGAGAGAGAGAGAGAGAGAGAGAGAGAGAGAGTCCTACCCCAACTGAGATTTGTTCTCCCAAGAAGAACAAGAAAAGGAAAGTGTAAATATCATCATTTTCTCTTGTATCTATATAAAGAAAATCTTGGTAGCGAGAAGAAAATTTTCGTAGTTAACACATTTGCTTTAACAGGAAGGACAATAAGGTGCACAAGAATTAGGACAAGGAATCGATTGAATGTTCAGAACACTGGGGCCGAGATTCAAGTAGTTATGATAAATTCCCTCCAACCAGTCTTTATTATTATTATTATTATTATTATTATTATTAGAGGCAGGACGAGGAGAATGTAGAATCTTCCCATGTCTTTTGTCCTCCCTACAAGAGGAAAATATAAGTTATATCCGTTTTTTACAGGAAGACCAAGGAATATAGAGTTCAAAATCTCCCCACGTATCTTAATTGTACTTGGACAAACGGTTCTAAGTTTCGACAGGCAATCGATTTTAAATATTTTTCAGAATCCTTGTCCAGCGTCGTAGATAAATGGTTGTAATCATTAACCACACACGGGCACCCAATAAATAAATGGAAAGAAGAATGTGTTAATAATCTTGCAACATATAGAGAGAAGGAAGTAAATATATTATGAAATGTAGGAGAGAGAGAGAGAGAGAGAGAGAGAGAGCTATAGAGATAGGGAGAGAGAGAGAGAGAGAGAGAGAGAGAGAGAGAGAGAGAGAGTTCAATTTAGCTAAGTGGTGATACAGTGGTGACGGCTTAGATGTCGATCTAAATGGCCTTGGATTTTTCCCAAAACTGTTTCACTGTTTATTCGGAATATTACACCTCAGCACTGTCTCTATGCTATTGATGCAAACTGTTCCCTTATTAAAACAATATAAATAACATAAGAGAGCAGAGGTTCCCAAACTTTTTCGGCTCGTTACCCAATTTAACATGGCCAGGGCTTAGTGTCTGTTACCCCATTCATATATGC
>JAGKTI010012343.1:0-12028 GCA_018397915.1 Birgus latro | reverse complement strand
ACCTCGTCCCACGTCTTTCTCGGTCTACCCCTCACAACCCCTCCCCCAATATTAACACTTCTCACCTTCCGCACCCAATTGCCCTCATCCTCTCCACATGCCCAAACCATCGCAGTCTACCTCTCCTCATCACAACACCAATACACTCCAGTCCCATCCTACCTCTCAACTCTTCGATCGTAAACCCAGCCCTCCCCCCCCCAGGCCTTGCACGCAGGGACGCACTACACATCCACCTAATCACTGTCATTTCTTCAAAATAAATAGCTAAGGAAGAGATGCTACAAATCAGTGACAATTATTATTATTATTTTTTTTTTTTGGGGGGGGGGCTAGAAGAAGAGAGGGCAAACAAAAAAAGTCTAATATTTGTGAATCTAGAAATCGATGTTTTCTACTCAGCTCTACCGTCACTGAGCAGTTTTGGTTGTCCGTTGCTTCATCAAACCGAGTCCTAGCCCTTGACCTGAGTATTAAACCTTTGATTCTGCTTGAGGCCACTGAGTCTTTGATTAACAGTTCCTTAACCTTTTGACTTTGTACTCTAAACTGGCTAAAATCGCCATCACTCTTCAGTGCTGAGTTGTAACAATAGATCAAGACTAGAAAATGATGCTAGTCATGAAGTTGTGCTATGAAAAGGATGTAGTGCCGTAGTACTATCTTTTTCTATCCCTGAACCATATGAAATACGCTGCAAAAGGATGAAAATGAGGGCCAAGTTAAGGTGAAACGAGTTTAACCTCTTGACTTTGTGTTTCTGTAAGCTTACATCTAAATATTATCTGTATTCTGAGTCCACTTTCGTGATTTTCTTTAGCCTTGCGTGCTTTTTTCTTTCTGATTGTACGACTCGAGTGACAGTGCGCATAAGTGGGGAGGGAGGAAAGAATTACATGAGTGGGGGTACTGAGAGGAAAGTGGGAATGACCGGAGAGGAAGTGCATATACGGAGTGGTGAAAGAGGGGGAGTAAGTGTGGGTGAAGTAATGTGGACAGCTTAAGCAGATGAAGTGCTTAATGAGGGAGAGAAGGAGGAGAGTGAGAGGGGATGGAAGAAATGAGGTTGGAGTGGGATGTAAAGCTGTATGGAGTTTTAGTGGGGAGGGAAGGAGAGGAGAAGCCAGTAAGAGAGGGAGAAAAGCTGAGTAGATAGGGAACGAGTGGGAGGTAAAATGGAGCTTGGTTTTCGTAGGCGTTAAGGAAAATATAGGGAAAAAATAGTTAGGGGGAGAATGGGTGGGGTGGGTGGTGTTGTTAGGTATGGACTGGAAAGAAGTGAGGGACAAACGAAGGGGAGAAGAGATAGTGTGATAACTATACACTTTTTACCGCATCAGTCCATCATTAATACTGAGTTGTAACAAGAGGTGGATGGAAGAAAATGATACTAGTCAAGAAACAGTGCCATGGACAGTCTGTAGCGCCATAGAAAAAATCTGGGCCAAGTTAAGGTTAAAGGACTATATAGTGGAGAGGAGGGAAGGAGGAGGTGGGAAAGAAATGGAGGGAGAGGGTGAGGGTAGAGTGTAGGTACTATAGGTGAGGGTAGGACGCAGAGAAAGGATGAGGTGAAGAAGAGAAGGAAGAGATGACGAAAGGAGGTGAAGAGAGTAACTGGGTGCAAGGATAAATAAAAGAAGGAAAAGAGGAGAGGCTGGGTAAGAAGAGGGGATGCAATGAGGGAAGGAAAAGACGGAGAGGAGAAGGAGGAGGAAGAGAGAGAGAGAGAGAGAGAGAGAGAGAGAGGTGCGTGTGTGTTTGTGTGTGTGTGAGTCGGGGAGGGAAGAAGGGGGAATGGGCCAGAGGAAAGAATGTACTCATACAGACAGTGAGAGATGTGGAGTTCTAGAGAAAGACGCACATATCTTATTCTGTTGTACCCCGTCTTTAAAATCAGTTCCATTTTTTCACTGGAATTCTTTGTTGCTTGTCAAGAACGTAGCTCACCAAACACTTCAAATTTTACCACGTTTCTTGTCTTGGCTGACTGAAATTGATTTGGCACCCTGAAATTGATTTGCCTTCTTTCCACACTCCATTATATGTGGCCAGTTATAAATGTTTAAGCTTCTTATCTTGTCTGAATTATGGATTCTGAATATGATTTGATGTATTTCGACATTCCATTATCTTTAGCCAGTTATGAATTATCTGCCTCACATCCTTTCCGGTGCATCACGATAATGCACACTATACTTCCACTCCCTCTGCCCACTCTACCCACACTCACCCCTTATAATGCTGATGGCGCAGTCTAGTCTTGCAGTCAAGGGTAAAATTTTGTATCTCACCAATAGTAATAAAAAAAAACAAAAGTGCTGAATGGCAAAGAAGATTGCCTCGAAACGTTTAAAAGCCCACGCCAAATTATTCTACACTAAATGGGAAAACCACTGATTACTGACTGTTTAACTAGTTCGCCACCATGTAATTCACCGGGTCGGTCAGGATCACTTGATGGTCGTGAACGTCAGGTTCTACCCTCCCGGAAGGAAGCTGGGAGCTCATAAAGTCCGACCTAAGGGCAAGGCTGTGACCTTCACACACGCAAACACCCATCCCCTTGCTCAAGGGGGACAGTAACCACCCACTTCGTCAGTGAAACTTATCGCAACCTGCGCGAGGCGCGAACTCCCGTCTACCAGATGGCAAGCAAGAACGTTACCACTGAACCAGCGAGCGGTGTGTGTGTGTGTGTGTGTGTGTGTGTGTGTGTGTGTGCAGTAATCTATCAGTTTCATTCCTTTGCCATCGTATATAGTCGTTCTGTGGTAGTAGGTCACTAGAAAAGGTTAAGGGGGTTTGGCTGGGAAGGGGGGGGGGGGGGGAGGCAAGAGTGGTACCGATGATGGAACAGTAGATGTCAGATGATGGAACAGTAGATGTCAGAGTTTTAAACGGATGAGGTAGGCTGGGTGGAGTAATTTGTGATGTACAGTGTGGCTCCTACAATCGCTGATGTAAAAGAGTCATTGTTTGGGGGTAAAGCAGCATCACGTCTTGTCATTGTTAGAAGCTGGCCTTTATCTGCATGGTAACAGCAAGAGGTGGGTCCGCAGGGATGAGTGGCTGTATGGCAAGCCAGCAAAGAGAGAGCAAGGGTAGAACCAGTCAGTATTATATTCCAGTCATATAATACATAAATAAAAAAGGATTCATTATAAAATCAGTAGAAAACTGTCTGTAGCGGAACTCCGTCTGGGAACGTATGAGTTGTGTAATAACAACAATATGATCACGGTTACTGAACAAAGGCTGATTTAGAGTGGGGAATGACAGAGTAAGAAAATGTAAGCATGGGACGCGTGTATTTGGAGCAAGGTACGAAGATAGGGACTATACTTTTTTTTTTTTTTTTTTTTTTTGAGGCGATGATGCACTTGACAGGTTGGTGATAATCGGCTGAATGCAACATGTCCAAATAACATTTACTAACACAAATTTCCCCCTCATATATATGTTGTCAATTAATAATAAACAGATCATGAAACAATGTTGCATTCAGCCAGTCATCACCAACCTGTCAAGTACATCTTCGCCTCGAAAAAAAAAAAAATGAGTAGAGTGATAGTCCAGATATTCACAATCGCAAATATTCGCATATTCTTTTTTCGATATTCGCATTTGCAAATATTTGCATACCTTTTCGATATTCGGAAATTGAGTTAAAAGCATCAGTTGAAAGAGTGTTCTAGGCTAGTGTTGCGAACAAGCACATGTGTCAAGCTTGCTGCATCATGCAGTGTTGCCAGATTCCCAGAAAAGTCTGGATTTCCCCAAATGTTTTGTCTAATGACAGGTTTTAAGAATTCCTCTTTAAAAGTGAGTAATCTCCAGATCTTTTGCTCATAACTAGAAAAAGTACTCAAATCTAAAGAATTTCTGAGAGAGAGAGAGAGAGAGAGAGAGAGAGAGAACGCCCGTCTGACGCAAACTGTTTTGTGTCCGTTCGAAGTTCGTCTAGGACGCGTCTGATATCCCCAGGGGATGCATGTAAGAGTTGGGTCCTCATCCCGCATCCTGGTAACGAAGGAAATTGATAGAAATTTTTTCATTCAGTTTTCTATGGCTGAAATTCTTAAGTATGGTTGCCATACGTCTGTATTTTCCCGGACATGTCCTCCATTTAGGTCTCGAAATCTTCATCCGGAAGGAATTTTTAAAATTCATCACAAGTCCGGAATTTCAGCTTCCATCATTTTCTCCACGGAAAAAAAAAAACAAAAAACAAACATGGAACTGTAATGACGAGAGAGAGGCTGAGAGAGAGGAGTGGAAAAAAAAAAAAAGGTCGCCCATTTGTAACATTTTAATTTTATATTTTGTATCAATTTAATGTTTTGAATTAAAAGATAAGTTTTCTCATTTGGAATCTTACTGTTCACATTTTTATTGAAACCAATATCCCTGTATGTCAAAGACAAGACTAAATTATTTAAACTTGGAAAAGAAACATTTAAATAAAATCTTGTGACAAATGGGAAAATACTCGACATTTTCTATTGCAGACATTTTCTGCTGTAGACATTTTCTACTACTGTATACATTTTCTACAGTCATGATGTATATAAATATTAATGTTATACAAACATGCAAAATTAATTATCACGGCTGCTTCAAGGTTACATAGTGCCAAGTGTGTCAGACGGGGGCAGGATGTCTTCAGGAACGTCCTCTTTTGAATGTTCATATATGGCAAGCTTATCTTAGTGAAATTAATTCGTAAAAAAAATAAGAATACCTCACATTTCTGCGTCATCAGACAGAATATTCGTATTCGTCAATACTGAAAATTCACATTCGCGTTCGCATTCGCAAATGTTGAAAAACATACATTCGGCACATCACTAATATGGACACGAGTTTGTCTATACTTGCTCCTTTACTCATTCACTAAACATTGAGATAATTATAATCAAAACGGAAATTAACTTGGTCTATTTCAAACCTATTATTATTATTTCCCGGCTCAAGCCCTAAAATATATAAGATTCTTGTCCTGTCTCTCCACAAAGCCAGCAGAAGACAGGGCGTGTGTGCTGGGCATTCCCCAGGCCCTGTCTTCCCCCTTACTATTGTTTTAATCAGCCAACACCCCACTGACCGGACTAATGTATGGCCCTGCCTGCACTATAGGTGCAGAAATCTTTGAACGAACGAACGTCTCGCCTCATTCATTGAGGATGCCCAAACTGTAACAATTATCATATCTATCGCATCTTAACTTTGATCTCATGACGTGTCAGGCTATTTCCAGATGACTTTAGTTAGCTTAGGAGAGCGCCACGGTACTCAAGGAGTTAATGAAGGCAATGTCTAAATTCTCAGGCTCGAATAGTCTCTGCCAAGGTGAATAAAACTTTCTGGAGGTAAGAATAAAATGAAAAATGCATCACCAAACTCCAGAGGTAAAAGTGTGATATATTGAATTAAACACTCCTTAGAGGAACACGGACAGTGAAGATGAAGCAACAGGTACCTGGACGTAATGAACAGATTATAAACACATATCAGTAGGACAATAAAAGAGAAGAAAAAGCGCATAACAATTTATTCGTAGTCGTAGCTGATGTTAGTGAGAAAGAGGAGCGAGAGTAAACAAAGATGGCGGCGGCTTGCCTTGACACAACCAACTCCACTTCAGTTTGAAAATAAATAAGCATGAAAAGTGCACTCTTGACATTTCCTATGATTCAGGATTCCTAAAAATAAGCAATATCACAAAAATGCATTCAATATTTACACTGTCTCTAGATAATGATAGTTCAAATGTTTTTAGTTTATGAGGTAAAAAATAAAATGGCGGGAAAAATACCGAATGATGAAAAAATGAACCAAACAACCAACACGTAAATGAACATGAACACATGTCGCTGACGATATATGTATGAAAGGAGAGTAAAAATTTATCATCTATCAGGATATTTCAGTTCAGTTTTGAGTCCCATATAGTGGGGTGAATGGACTGACCTCAGAGAGAGAGAGAGAGAGAGAGAGAGAGAGAGAGAGAGAGAGAGAGAGGCTACATCGGGTTCATGAAAATGAAAATAAACTCACAAGGGATCGCATGAAGTGGTGGAGGAAGGGAGAGAGGGTCACTGAGAGATGGGAAGTGGAACGATAAGAATTCGTAGCACTTCTTAGCATAATAATTTGCATATCACACCTTTTAGATTCTCTGTGCACGTTAACTGTGTATTTCCAGTATCGACTAAGAATGAATCAATTGCGAACCAGAGGATATAAAGGTGTACTGTGCAAAATATGTCGCTCAGGAAAAGGCGCTACGTCTCTCTTGACGACGCAAACACCAAGACCTTGGCCTTGGCAAACTCGACAGAAAGTGGAGGCTCAGGAGGCGCGCGTTTTCCTTGCGGCCACCCTTGATTGACTTAGGGACAACAAAGCACACATACATCCTTAAGTTTGTATGGTTCTAGGCTCGGACAATCCCAAATAACCGCACATGAGATCATACGAGGACACAAGGTTGAAGTGTGGGACGCTCTCGGGCCAGATGGAGCTCTCGTGAGGGGGAACTCGCACATCCTCGACCGGGAGACGGAAGGGATGTTTCATCCAGATGGGCTTGTACCCACGAGGCGTCTCTGAAACCTGTCGGAAGAACACCACCTGTCCGTTATTTCTTGCTAGCTTCATAAGATTTTTTGAGAGAGGGATACCTCCCGTGCTACCGTCAGAGGATCTAACAAATATATTAAACATTTATTTACTTATTATGAGGGAAATACCTCCATACTGCCTTCATCCACCTCTTTACCCTTCGGTATGATGTCGCCTCATATATCACTAGTTCTTGCTACTGCCAGACGATTTTATTCAGCTCCCAGTAACACTTCCAACCTTAGGTTGTTCTCTTTTGCACAGAAAAATTGCCTCCACCCATAACCTCTTCAGTACGACAATCTTTTAATTTTTTCTACAGACAGACGATTTTACTCACCTTCAGGACACCTCTCCCTATTGCCTCCACCCACCCTTTAACCCCTGCAGGACGATGACGTCTTTTATTTTTGCTACCGCCAGACGATTTGAATCAAGTTTAGGGAAGTCCCCCGCCCAGACTGAAGGCGTAAAAGAAAAAAAAAATCCATAAACCCTTAAACTTCAGCTGGCATTAAATTTGAAAGTCGGAACTTCCCGGCCAAAACTTAAATCCCAGCCTGGTGACTGTAACTGCTAGCATACCGTGCCAATTGTATGGTGATATGAATTACTTCTATACCTGATTAGTTTTATATATATTAACAGTATTTTGCAGCCTTAATCCAGTTACTAGTTCAAATTCTTGACGGGAAAGCTTAGAAAAGCGTAAGTATCAGAAGTTTAAGGGTTAAGTTAGTGTGCCTAGTGTCCGCTTGGGGGATATGCGAGATTTGACGACGCTTACTCCAAGAAATCCAGAGTCCTGTTGGTGGATGCCGGCCTTCAGTATGCTATAGCTTTCAGGGACTCCTTCTTCTCAACCGCCTCCTTCGTACTCTCTACCTCCACCGACTTCTCAATGCTCGTAAACTCCTTCTTTCTCTCCAACGCCAACAAATCTTTCTTCGCTTCCAAAGCTGTCACGCTCCTCGGAATTTCAGCATCGTGGAACGGGCAAAGTCTATGGCCCAGGCTAAGACCCACACCCTGATCGAAATCACGAAGAAGATAATGGCGAGTGTAAGTAGGGCGATAATCGTCGAGGGACCAGTGCCTCCGTGGCCTGAGGCTGTAGTACCGAAGGATGAGGTCATGAGAGGAGCCAACGCCGAAGTGTGGAGTGACGTGTGTCTCGTGGGGCGGGATCCATAGGCAGTCCCAGTCCCACGGGTGTCGGTACCACACGGGGGGCTGACGCCGCAGCTGCAGACAGAGACCAATGTTATACCCTGCTGCCGCAGTCTTTTCGCCAAATGAATAAATACCCTACTCTTTCAGCCATCTTTTAAAAGTTAGGGTTTGCTGCTATTTTGCTGCTTCAATCTGCCCGAGAAATGCAAACATACCCTGCTGTTACGGCCATTTTTTAAAAATTTAGGTGATGACAGACTGCTGCATCCTTTCTGCTGTGGTCTGGTCGCAAATTGGATAAATACCCTACTCTTTCTGACATTTGTAAACAGTCAAGTTTTGGTGTCGCCCTTCTGTCGCAGGCTGCTCGTGAAAAGGGAAATTAGCACTCTTAGTCTGTCTATTTAATACCTAAACAGTAGGTACAATCAGTTGTGCTGTTGCATTTTCTTACTAACTTAAATAAGGCTGCAAAATACTTCTGAGAGGAAAAAATGTGTTGGAACAATAATGATGAAATACTTCTGATACTTTTTAATCAAATAGTGAGAGCTGTAGGGGTACTAAAGTGACAACCTAATCTGAAGCCATCGTCCGCCAAAAATGCTAATATTTGTTACTTTGCCTTGCTTATTTGACGAATTCAATATAGTTTTAAATGCAAAACGTTGGTTTTGCAATATAAATGTATATATACTTCATGCGTAGTGACTTTTAATACTGAAATGAATCTGAACTGATGTGATGGTAAGCTATTACTAAGAAGAAATTCATGACATGTCGGTTGGTCTGGTGGATGATCAGTTAAGACTGTATTAACCCAATTCAAATCCTCAAACTGCTCCTTCCCTAAGCTGTGGATCGACCTCTCTTCCGCCACTCACCACCTGTATTTAATGGAAAATTCTTAGCCTGCCACCCTAGGGATGGACTTTTCCAAAGTGTCTCTTCAACAGCCTTACAGCTCTCAGTAAATCTAAACCAGTATGGGGGTGTTACAGGCCATACAGATTCAATAGAAGAGAAACTAAATAATCATACTGAAGGTGAGGTCTAGAATTTTATGGCACAAAAAATTAAATATCAAGTTATGCCAGCCACAGTTTCAAGGTTATAGGTGAATGGAAGTGTGTGTGCGAGGGGCGAGGGGGAAGAAAACAATAATCGGTATCACCTCCAATACACAAAATCACTGACCATTTAGGTCTATCACCGACCACTGTCTTCCCCATCATTTTGGTGTGAGCTCATACTCACTGTTTGTCTCACTCTCTTTTGGTATTTGTTTCGCCTTAGAATGAATGGGCGGTTCACTGATCCTGGCTTGTCTGCTGACGAGACTCCGATTATAGCTTTCGAGTAAACAGTACATGGTCCATGGCAGAACCAGGGATGTACCTATAATTATGAGAAAGGAGATTTGTACTCTTTAATCATTCACGAATCTGAAAGCTGAACAAATGTGTGGAGGGGGAGGCGACATTGTAAAAAAGCATTATAAATTCTGTAGGAGAATTTGGGTTTCTTCACGAATTTTGTCAGCATCTTGTCTGAACAATCAAAAATACGCTGTTTACAAAAACAAGCTCCTTGAGTAGGATACAGAGGGGAAAAAAAAAATCTCTGAGCACAAGACAACAGTGACCCATTATGATGAGGGGCAGTGCAGTGGTGCAACAAGTCTGAGTGAGTGTCCAGTCATACAGCCATAATCTTAATCTGAGAAAGAGGCCACCATAGTTCAAATGGAGTCGTTATATCCAGGTTTCTAAGCTGAAATAAAAGAAATAAGTGAGGTACTGGGTGATAATACGTCGATATACTGTACCATGCTTTCCGTGACACTAAAATTAAATATATAGTTATTAAAATGTGTATTTGGCCAATATCTACACCTGAAATAAAGGTGCAGTTAATCAGTCAGAGGTGATCTCTGTTTTAAGCAGTCATGGATCAGGATAACTAAATTTCTATAGCAGAGTTAGTTTTCAAAGAAATTTGGAATATTACCAGACTATATGTGAGCTTAACTATGGAATTCCTATTGTACGAGCACTTTTGTATATTAGAATCAATCAATAATACTGAGAGATAATCATGGTCCATGACTGAAAATGATTACTAGGCTACACCAACAGGGTAAACTTGGGCTACAAAGAAAAGTGAGACACATTAACAATATTCTATAATCAGTGTTATTTACAACAAAATGCGAGGAATTGCATCACAGGCCATGTTCCAACACGAAAACCCCCTTGCACGGAAGATAAATTACCGACTTCAACCTCCATATGAATTCCTTAGGCACAGGTGAAAATTATATTCCAACTAACGCCACATTATACTGTTCAGCTCAGTTCGTTAGGTAAAAACTGCTGCACTAGGAGGAATGTTGGAAAAACTAGGGGTAATCAATAGCATTTTTATCCTAACTTGGCCTAAAACTGCCACCCTTCCAATTTGAAAGTTGAGTTGTATCTCTAGATTAATACCAGAATGTGATGCTAGTCAAGAACAAGCGCTTTGAAGGGGATGCGAGAGTACCCATTTCCGAAACTCTGCTACGTAAAATAAATATAGCAAAAGGACGAAAATATGGACCAAGTTAAGGTAAAAATAGTATAGTCAGAAGTGGTCTCGGGTTCGATGCCCAGGCCGACTACAAGAACTTTTGCAGGGTCTCTTTATATTACCCCACGCTGTTTGCACTTGTCCTTGACACTGGGACCAGGATTGTAAAGTGACGGTTGTGTGGCGTAGTATGGGGAAATGTTTGCTGGGTGCTTCCTGGTCTGTGCTATGATCTTTTTGCTTTAACTTGACCTCAACGAGCCACTTCTCCATCTTGAATGACTGAGGTTGTAAAAACAGATTATCACCAGAAACAAAGATGCCAGCCACGAGGAAGTGCAATGTAAAGGCTGCAGAACCAAAATTTTGTCTTATTTTGCCACTGGGCTACCTGAAATAAACTGCAAAAGGGAAAAATGTGGATCAAGCTCAGGTGAAATGAGTACGAGTATGGTTGGAAGTCTAGCTCGCCACACTTCATACTAAACACTGATTGTGACTGACTGCAAGTTTTATATGTTAATATGGTCAATATATATGAAGTTTTTATCGCATTCAACATCAGATTATATAGCTATACAGGCTAATTACTTTTATAGTGTCTTTATGATAAATTGTAAAAAAAATCTTAGTCGATACAACAGAAGAGCAGGGATTTTGTTACGGGTCCTTCACAAGGGGCATCTCTGACACGACCCTATCTCACTGGAATAATTTTCTGATGCTCTTCAGAAAGTTGACTGAAAGGATGGGTCTGATATTATGTTTGTGCTAGAACTTTGATATTTATCTTCTGGCAGGGTGAGGAGACAACAGTGTTGTTTCCACAGTGGGAACAATTTTATGCACACACAGCAGTGGCCTTCTAATCCAGTTTCATTATTACAATCTGCAAGCAACTCCTGTGCGTATATTAACAATGTAACCAACAGGACACCAGCCTGGAGGTGTATAAATTTATAGCTTGATTAACAACAAGTAATACAGTGTCCACATGATGCATCTTAATTCTTGTGTGTTGTGGGGACGGCTTAGTCTGCTGGTATGAGGAATTTAGATATTTTGGCTGCTTCAGGAAAATACTAATCAACTATGCAATCGATGGACGTAAAAAGTAGAGACCATAAAGCATGAAATGGGTTATGGGATGTTGAAAAAATGTAAATACAGATCAATCCCGCAACACACAAGCACTGGAATGTATAATATATGTACCACCCTGTATGTCTCCCTTATGTGTGCATGTGTTGTTGGGTAATGTTGTCCCTGGATATTATGGTGACCACATAATCTTGCCTGACCTAGGTTTGTTTCATATACAATATGTTAATAATGTATCGCACCCCTTACCACACAACATTCTGAAGCTTAACCATAACATTGTATTATATGGGTCAGAGCGTGATGTAATAAATACTACTCAAGGCATTTTTAGTACTCAAAAATGCACCAAATGTTGTGATATACAATGTTGTATAATGAGAGGTACTAGCTTAATAGATCCACGTACGTGAAGAATTGGCCCATTTTATATCCAATGAACCCCATGGGGTGCAAGAAACTCCATATATAAATATGTAATTATTTACACCCCTTACCAGACACAATGATATGAAACTTAACAATAACATTGTATTATGTGTGACAGTACGTCACG
>JAGKTI010012342.1:0-24791 GCA_018397915.1 Birgus latro | reverse complement strand
CATGGACTCCTTCATAACCTTGAGCTGCTTCACCAACATGACCATTTAAATCCCCTCCCAGAACCACTACCTCATCATCACCCATACCACTTACTACACGTATTAAATCATCCCAAAATCTATCCTTCTCTGCGTCATCCAATCCTACCTGCGGAGCATATGCTGATATGACTGAAACCATCACCCGTCCGATCAAAATTTTCACTACTATTATCCTATCACTTACTCTCATGACATTCTCCACCCATTTCTCCGCAACCAACACACCCACACCCCCATATCCGTCAGTTCCCCCCTGCCAAAACAGCTTATAGTAGCAATCCTTCCCAGCAATCTTTCTGGCTGATCCACCCCTGTACCGGACTTCCTGCAAACAAACCACATCCACCCACCTCCTACTAAATGCCTCAACACTTCCCCCGCTCTTCCCCTCAAACTTCCCACATTCCATGAGCCCAACCTAAACCCCCCGTTTGTAAACAAAAAAGATGGCAACCACTTCAGCTCCATAATACAAGTGCATATATATAAGGATGATTATTAATGTGTTAAATGTGAGTTTTGTTGACACTTGAGCATACAAACATTATCAAACAAATGTCTTCAATCAGTACATGACCTTGCAGCATCAGCCTTCCTCACTGTTTTGGTAGCTCGGCTGATCTGTGGCTACTAAACAAGTCAATATTCCAATGGCTATCAGATAAACTGCTTATAAGACATTATTTCTTGCTTTAACGTTACTTAATAGTATTTTAAATTGCACATAAACTTACCAGAACAGTAATGTAAATATTGAACTTACAAATTCAGTCCTATGGAAAAGCACTACAGCAAATGCTAAAGGAACGACTAAATAAGTATCAAGTAAACTGCTTATAAGGCTTTATTTCTTTTTTTAATGTTATTTAATAGTATTTTAACTTGCACATAAACTTACCAGAACAGTAATGTAAGAATCGAACTTACAAATTCAGTCCTATGGAAAAGCACTACAGCAAATGCTAAAGGAATGACTAAATAAGTATTATGTAAACTGGTTATATGGCTTTATTTCTTTTCTTAACATTATTTAACAGTATTTTAACATGCACATATACTTACCAGAACAGTAATGTAAATACTGAACTTACAAATTCAGTCCTGTGGAAAAACAGTACAGTGAATCACAGGATCTAAACAAATCATGTGAGCTGCATTCGAGGGTTTGGCCTTTCAATGGCCTTTGTTACACTTTTAATGTTTTTTCAGGTACATGTTTATTGTGTTACGCTGTATAAACAACTAGTAAACACTCATTTAATTTTGGGTAGGGCCTGTTTGGTGTTATGGTACTTTGTGATAGGGTTGCTACCTGTCCCACTGGAATGCCCATCTATTTTTCCCATTGATTCTTAACTTCACACTTCGACGTTTCGCGTTTCGCGTGGTTTTGGTGAAACATCAGATCAGCGAAAAACGAGGACTTACTATTAAATCATTTGATTAATGTAGTGAAGTTATAGCACAGCACAGTACCAGAGTGTAGTCTATCTATCGATCTATCTATTGCCAGACGCCTCAATCCCGAACGGGAGGGCCACAAACAAATCGCCTCCATGTCACTCTGTCCCCTGCCATTTCACTACCACGCTCCCAACTCACACACCCCTCTCTCATATACCTCTCCACTCCATCCCTCCATCTGAGTGTAGTCAAAACAGTTTAAAAACCATTCATGCAATCCGAACTAATGTCTGATATATCGGAAAAAGTCTGGATTAGCAGGGGGAAGTCCAGATGTCGCTTTTATCGGAATTTCGCATTTTTCAGAATCGTTTGGACCCCAATTAGTCTGCAATAGTGAGGTCTTACTGTACTACTATAAATGGTATACCATCATTTTCACTGGTGTTTATAAGATAAACTAATAAAAACACATAAAATTGATAAGTAAAAGCACATTTGCCAGAAATTCTACCTTGGAGGAAGTCAGCTAGAACATCTCAGTATTAGAACTTGACTCTACTGAAATTGTCCCACTCAAAATACAGACAAGATATGTAAAATCCACCCTACAAATAAAGCTCCCGGCCCAGATGGAATTCCTCAAATTGTATTAAACAAGTGTTCCCCAGAACTTGCACCTGTTCTTGCTAAACTATTCAGACTATACATACGTACTTCTTCATTCCCTAATTCATGGAAAGAAGCCAATATCCACCCAATTCCAAAGAAAGGAAGTTCCTCTGACCCCTCTGATTACAGACCAATAGCTGCCACATCTTCTCTTGGTAAAGCAGTGGTTCTTAACCTTTTTAATACCATGCCCCCTCTAGTACTTGGTCCTTCTCTCCACATCCCCTCTAGTACTTGGTCCTTCTCTCCACCTCCCCCCCCAATCTTCAACCGATTGATAAAATTCCCTCCAAGATTTGAAGGAAAAACTGAAAAAAAGGGTGTTTTCAGTCGTTTTATTGAGCATGAATTCTGTGCAAACAAATACCCAGCATATTTAATAAGGTTACGTTCTTACTAATTTAATGAGATACTTGACTCTGCTTCTTAGCTACCAGATCTTGAATGCGTGGTCGAATCCCAGAAGGTGCACAATGTAAGTCCGCTTCAACGTTCAGCCGGTGTCTGTACTTGGTCTTGACAACAATGAGCATGGAAAATGCAGCTTCACAAAGAGACGTGGATGCAAACATTGCTAGAATCCGAAGAGCTTGATGTGAGATTAGAGGGTAAAGAGGAAGGTACTTGACCCACAACGTCTCAAGATCCAGTTCTTTGAAGTCTTCCTCAGCTGAGGAGTTGAACTTCAACTCAAGAAAAATACTCTTGCACTTCATCCAAAACATCAGCTACCTTACACTGAAATGGGTTTCTGATGAATTTACAGGTTTCACGCTTCTCATCTATATCTGGAAAGTATCTGAATAACTCTGCTTTCAAGTCAGTCAGATGAGTGATTATTATTATTTTTTTTTTTTTTTCAACAGATTCAAGGTAAATGTGAATGAAAGCAGAATCCAAGTTACTAAAACTGGCTGTATTTCCATCCTGAATTCGATATTTCCAGAGGTCGAGTTTGGCCATGAAGGCTTGAATGGTGTAGTTTAAGGCTGATTACATTCAGCATTTCGAAGATGTCCACCAGGTAAGCTAGAGATAGCAGAAAGCCTTCAGACTGGAACTTGTCGTGATCTGCCTTCTGCTGTGAATCTAGAAGTATTGCTATTTCTTATCATAGTTCATAAAGCCATCCAAGCATATTTTGTATTTCTTTTACAATTATCTTGATATTGGCCACGCTCTTGTTATGAGAATTACAAATATAATTAGAGAAATTCCTACTTTTCCCCCAACCCTCACGCCCCCCCTGGCCAGGTTAAGAACCTCTATGGTAAAGTATTTGAAATTTTAATCAGTAAACATACAGTTAAACACCTTGAATCCAACAACTTAATTAGCAATAAACAATATGGATTTGGCCATGAAATATCCACCATTGACATACTTAATATCCTGACTCACGACATTCATCAATCAATCAACCTATATGGAGAAATTCTTGCAGTAGCCCTTGATATTTCCAAGGCTTTCGACAAAGTATGGTATCAATCCCTGCTGTCCAAACTCCCTTGCTATGGACTAACGTCTTTTGTTCCTCTGCATGCCTCATATCTCAGCGACAGAAAAATAAGAGAAAAAGTAGATGATGTATATTCCAATTTCCACTCAATTAACGCCGGCATGCCACAGGGGTCAGTTCTGGCACCAACCCTGTTCCTGGTTCAAATTAATGATCTCTTATCTGTCACCCACAATCCCATACATTCATATGCAGATGACTCAACACTTCACAGTTCATTCACTCAGACATCCATTTACAAAGAGTGATATATCTAATTCCCAACTCAGCACAGCCATCTCCATAAATCAAGACTTATCTATGATCAGTGAATGGGAACAAAACAACCTTGTCTCATTTAATGCTTGTAAAACCAAATATATACAATTTACTAATAAGACAGATATTGCCTGATTCATATATTACCTTCAATGCTACTAATATTCCCCTCTCCAAAAGTACTGAAATTCTTGGCATCTCACTTAACAGTGCCCTCAGCTGGACCTCTGATGTCAGATCACTTGCTAACTTCCTCAATGAAACGTGAATTATTATACAGAGTCCGTAACTTCTTCACCGATTAGCAGATAGCTACAATTTACAAGTCATGTGTGCTCTAAGCTTGATTATTGCTCACCCTTGTGGAATGGATGTGGAGAGGTTGCATTATAACAACTAGACAAAATTCAGAAGAAAGCTGTTGGAATTACAGTAAGACCTCACTATAACGGACTAATTGGGGCCCAAGCCAGTCCAAAAAATGCGAAATTCCGATAAAAGCGACATCCGGACTTACCCCTGCTAATCTGGACTTTTTCCGATATATCAGACATTAGCCCGGATTGCATCAGTGGTTTTCACCACCATTGCAGTATTATACTGTGTTATACCTTCACTACATTAATCAAATGGTATAATAATACTGTACTGTGCACTGAAAAACATGTCTTTTACTTGTCTTATTGTGGTGAACATAGCTGAAGTGGTCAGGCAGTCTGGACTGCTTTCTGGCTTTATCGGACTTTTTCTGATATACAGTAGGCACGGAAAGTGTTGACGCCATCTTAAAAAAAGAAAACATTCTTTTGGTTAGCAAGGAGAAACAAATAAATTAACACTCACCACTGAATTTAGTATTTACTGGCATTCCCCTTCACCTTTATTATCTTCTTAAGGCGTCTGGGGAGACTGATGGCGTAGTTTTGCAGAACAGACGGACTAAAACTGCTCCATAGCTGCAGCCTCAAGTTTAGGCAAAGATGATGTGTCCATACTACGCAGCTGCCGCTTCATGTGCGCCCATAAATTCTCAATGGGACTGATGTCTGGGCAGTTTCCGGGCCAATCTCGAATAAAGAGAACCTCACAGTCTGTTAGCCACTGTTTCACTGACTTTGCAACATGTGGAGGGGCAGAATCTTGCATAAATACTCTTGCCTTGGTTTTATCAAAAGAGTCACTTAAAACATCACATAAGAGCTCCAAATAATTGTTCTGGTTCACTTTTTCATTTGCAGGTAGAATTACCAACCTACCAACACCATACTATGTAAAGCAGCCTCAAGCCATGAGTGAGGCTGGGTATTTAACAAACTTGGAAGTGTACTTAGGATCCAGGGGGTCACTGCCTGGTTTGCGGTATACTCGTGATGAAGGGGTACCAGTGACAGTAAATGTTGACTCATCACTCCAAAGCACAGTTTTCCATTGCTCCTCACTCCAGGCAAGATATTTCTTACAAAAATTTACTCTCTTTTTCTTCTGAAGTGCAGTTAGCAGTGGTTTTTTACGAGCACAAAAACTCCTGTAGCCCAGATCGTCATGCAACAGCTGCTGCACACTTCTGACAGACACATCTGCCAGCAACTGTGGGTTCTTTTCTTTTAAATCCCGTGCTATTAGCCTTGGATCCTTGCTAACTTGCCTTGAGATCGGCTGACGGGTCCTGAAGGTTGTCTTACGAGGTCTCCCAGGCTTGGGAAGTGGAGTGGGAGGAATGGCCTCCCCACTGTCCTTGAACCGCTTCACCAGTCTCTGCACTGTCCTCAGTCTAGCACCATCTGATCTGCAATAAATGGGAGTTTGTGGCCAGCTTTGTATAAAGTAATCACTTCCACACGTTTTTCCTTGCTTGTGGTTACTTTAGGCATGATGAGAATGTGGTAGGTAGCCAAATAACTGTGTTATTTGAGTCAAAACATGCCCTCGTGGTGCATCACACACAGAGACAATCCTCCTCCTGTGGCTGCCCAAACATTACTGAGCCTGCTCCTGTGGTGCCAAACCTATGAAGCACGGTTGCCAGCTCCCGTTGAAAAAGCGTCAGCTCATTTCGCATCACAGGGGAGGGTAGTATTGACCCTACTTCACTTAACGCGAAGAAGAATGACGTCGGCAAAAAAACATCAATACTTTCCGCGCCTACTGTATAGGAGTTTGGTCTGGTAGCTCCTCGAGTCCGATAAAAGCGAATTCCGGTCTATTGAAGTCCGTTATATCAAGGTTTTAATGTATTAATAACCCTGCTATTACAAATAATTCATCTCCCCTACGAGTAAGAAGGAATGTTGCCTCCCTTGCATTATTTTACACATATTCTTATGGCAAATGCTCAGACGAAGTTCCGTCCATTGTGCCACCTCTCCATGCCTTCCCTCGTACTACACAGGCATCTGGTAGCGCTCATGACTGGAATGTCACATTGCCATATTGCAGAACCTCCGCCTATCAGAATCCTTTTATTCCCCGAACTGCATCTTTCTGGAACTCACTTCCTCAGAGTTGTTTCCCTCCAAACTTCAATCTACAGCTGTTCAAGTCCAACTGTTACAGATATTTCATGAATGGAGGACACTAGTAACCTGGTGTATGGATTTTTTTTTTTCTAATTCATTTGTTTTCCCTTCCTCTGTTCTATTTAAAAAAAAAAAAAAAAAAACGGGTTCAGGAGTAAAACTTACGTTCATATAACTTCCCAGCATCCTAGTGCAAAATTCTGCCAGCACCTTCCAAGAGTTAAGTGTATGTCTAGATGCAGAATTTCGTGAGCTTTCTCACTGATTTTGTGAAATTTCAGTAAGACCAATAGTAGTCGAATAAATGGCAAAAAAACTCTGAAAACTCACAAGTCAGTATTATCACCACGGAAAAGAGTAGGGACTGAGGGGATCCGGGAGGGTATGGAGGAGGGACGGGAGGGGGAGGAGAAGCAAGGCTGTGGGCAGAATTCTCCCCGGACGGGCGCTTTTACTGTGCATTTACTTGTGGCTTGTGGTCTGTTTGACACCGAGTGGCCATGCGGAAACACAACTCAATGTGACCTGGGGACTTTTGACGTGTGGTAGAGAGGCGGAAGGGTACTGTTGCCGAACATGTACTCGTGGCATGTGGCCTGTGTTCAATGGTCGTGGCAGTTGGGAAAGATTTAGCTAAGTGGCTGTGTGACACTGAACATTCAGTGGGGATGCGTACGGATGTCTTGACACCACTTGCAGGTTACAATCATATTACTCGAGAGCTGGAGGTTTGCTGGGAGTGATCGGACGAGTGAGCAACTTTGACCATTCAGTACAGGGACGGATGGAAATTTTAGCTCTGGTTGTGGGTTACGGACTACTTCCTGCTCACGGTTTGAGCCCAGTGACCACGATACTGAATATTTGAACATGTCGGCTGGCCAGCCGAAGTTCTCGGGCACTTTTATGTCCAGATAATAGCAAGTAAATTCAGATGATGGTTTAATATAGGCAAGGTCCAGCGTCTGGATACTGAACACGTCTGGATACTGAATGCATCTGGATAATGAGCTTCTGGATAACTGAGGGATCACTGTAATATAAAAAATACGGAAATGAAAAAGTGCAACACCCATGCCCTGCAATTTGTCTAAGGGCCAAATATTTGGCTTTGCCCTGTAACCTGAGCTTGGACAGAATACTCTAAAAGCCTGACTATCCATGCCTGCCTTTAACATTAACCTTTTACTTGTTTTGGTTTAAATCATGTAAAAACTATGTGCATTAAATTTGCCCTGTGACTTTGGCCTTCAACCTTTCACTGTGACCTTGATCTCTGATTCTCAATATCAAATCTCTCTCTCTCTCAGGATTAAACTGAACCCCTCCTTAAAGTTTAGCTGACATAAAATAAAAATGGTTAAACTGACC
This sequence comes from Birgus latro, assembly GCA_018397915.1. Lineage (NCBI taxonomy): Eukaryota > Metazoa > Arthropoda > Malacostraca > Decapoda > Coenobitidae > Birgus > Birgus latro. Next base: position 17,009 of record JAGKTI010012342.1, on the reverse strand, counting down.
TTGTCATGTGATTCTGACACCTACTTTTCTCAAAAACAATATGCCTACCCCTTGGGTGATTCTCGACTCATCCACCACATTTGATCTAACTCTAATCAAAACTGTTGTAGTACTGTTCTTAAGTTTGTAGGCTGACACTGTCCTTGTCTTATGACCTTGACCTCAGATTCATTATTCTTAAATCTGAATTTCTTTCTTCTTGCCTTACCCATATAATTTCTGCCAAGTTTGGTTCAAATCAAATCAGAACTGTATGAGTTGTCCCTGTTTTGTGATGTTGCCCTTCATGGTGCAGTTCTTGAAAAAGTGAAGGGTTTCCTTGTCTCTGGTGTCCTTATAGTTAGCCTGGTCCATCCCATCCTTAAGCACAATGAGGCATTGTTGCAGGCAGAGGTTTCTGTAATGCCTCTTGGCACTCTCCATGACTCATAACAAGGCTGGATATGGGCAGTGGTGTTGGGTGGCAGGAACATGACCATGATTCATCCATCCTTGCTGCAGAGTTTGGTGGAGAAAGGATGGGATGATGTGTTGTCTAACAGCAGCATTGCCGTTATTTCATCAGGAATGATGCATACCTTTAATGGCGCTGCTTCACGGAGGAGATGAAGCTGTGCTGGAACCAGTCATGAATGATATCCTGGGTAAAGCAGGAAGATTTGTTCCCACAGTACTCAACAAAAAGCCTGGCCATGACATCTTTGAGAGATATGGGTCACCTGCTCTTACCTACTATGACTGGCTGTTGGTGATGAGAGCCATTAGCAATGGCACAAGCCAGAATAAGGGGCAGCTCATTCGTTGTTTTATGCCCTTGACAGGTGCGAATATCTCTGGAAGCCTGGGTGTTTTGAGGAAGAACATTTCAGAGAAGTCCAGTCTCATTGTTTCATTTAATTTTTGATGGCACCAATATGCTTGCATGCGTTGGTCTTGGTCACCAGATGGCGCTCTCCATGAGGCTCAATCTCTGGCAACTCCCCTATTCAGTCCCTTATCCCTGAGGTCACACTCAATGACCTTGTCTCAGGTCTCTTTTGGTCTACTTCTTGCAACCTACTCCCAACATTAACACTACTCACTTACTGCAACCAATTATAATCCCCCATCCTCTCCATATGCCCAAACCACCTCAATCTACCTCTCCTCATCACAAAACAAATACACTCCAGTCACATCCTACCTCTCAACTCTTCCCTTGTAAACATAGCATCCCCAGGCCTCGCACTCAGGGACGCACAGCACATACACCTAATCATTGCCATTTCTGTATGCTTCAGCCCATGAATATCCTCTTCCATTACTGCCTGGGTCTCACTACCATACAGAAATACACTCCTAACACATGCTGCATACAAAGACCCCTTAGCATGGAGGGAGAACCCTCTCAATGTCAGGGATGGCAACAGCTCCCTGAACTTCTTCCAACCATTCCACACTCTAGCCACTAAGCTAGCCCCAGCTCCACCTCCAGCACATAACATGCCTCCCAAATAACAAAACTCTTCCATACACTCCAGAGACTCACCAGTAAGTTCAGTCCTTTCACACCGGGCAATATCTACATGATCTCCTCAACACAATGCACACACAACATCAGCACTATCTCGCAGTCTACCTCTAATACCACTACATCTCTTATGCACCCACTTCTCACAAACACTGAACAAGATGGAATTACTTCCCACTCCTTTGTGACAAATCACACATGGCCACTCTCCCTCTTCTTTGACAGTACTGCCACCAGCCCTAGATACCATCACTTGTTTTATCTGCATTTACTCTTCAACCCTTGTGCCCATACCATCTTCCCACTTCCTAAATCTTTCAACCACCTCCCTTTTTTTCTCTGCAATCAACAAGAAATCATCAGTATACAACATCTCCCATGGCAGTCCATTTCTGAAGTCATGTAAGAGGGCTTCAAGTACCATGATAAACAACAAGGGACTCAAAACTGACCCCAGTTGCACACCATTATTCACGGAAAACTCATCACTCAAATCTCCATTCACCCTTACCTGGCCATAACCTGTCACTCCTCGATCCCCAGCTTTCTCACAGCCCACTCCACCACCTCTCTGGGAACTCTGTCAAAGGCCTTCTCCAAATCAACAAAACAAAGTAATGTTCCCTTTTCTTTCCTATATATTTTTCCTGAAGATATAGAACAATGAATATGCCATCAGTTGTCCCTTTGCCTGGCATAAACTCAAACTGCTTCTCATCAATATTCATTCTTTCTCTAATCATACATTCTAGAACTCTCTCCATTACCTTCATTATCTGGTCTAAAAGCTTTATGCCTCTATAATTTCCTATTTCCAGGGCATCACCCTTCCCTTTGTACACACTTACAACTAGGACCGTAGTCTTGAACTGTGGAAAGGCATTCACCNTTTATGCCTCTATAATTTCCTATTTCCAGGGCATCACCCTTCCCCTTGTACACACTTACAACTAGGGCCGTAGTCTTGAACTGTGGAAAGGCATTCACCATGCCCTATCTGTATCTTTTGGTAGTCTTAAAAGGATAGCGTTCCCTTGGGAATAGGAAAGGATTACCTTGGCCTAGTTTATTGGTCCAGTACACTATGCTGAGGTAATCCGCTCCTGTTCCCAAGGGGACGCTATCCTTTTAAAACTACCAAAAGACACTGATAGGGCAAGGTGAATGCCTTCCCACAGATTAAGACAACAGCTCTTACACTCTTCAGTCAATCATAGGGGACAACACACTCATGTTCCCCCCCCCCCAATGCAAGGAAGAAGGAACCAAAGGCCAGGGCCCGCATACTGTTCCTTCCAAGAAAAAATAAAAACAATACATTTAGAGATGCCTGGACACACTGCGTTTGAAAGACTGGAGATCATACGAAGTAGGGAATACAGACAAAGGGAGACAGTTCCAGAGTTGACCAGTTGCATAAATGAAGGACTGGGCGTAACAGTTAACTCTTGCATTAGAGAGTTGGACAGAAAAGGCATGAGAGTTTGTTGCTAGACGGATACTACATGCCTGTCGTAGACGTGGAGGGATGCAAGCAGACAGTTCAGAGAACAGTGACCATTGAAGTAGCGATAGAAGAGAGATAAAGAAGCAAAAGTGTGGCGAAGAGACAAAGGTTGAAGGGAATCAGTAAGAGGAGGAGAGTTAATGAGACGAAAAGCCTTTGACTCCACCCTATTGAGAAGAGCTGCATGTGGGGACCCTCCCCACACATGAGAGTTGTACTCCATACACGGGCGAATAAAACCCGTGTACAAGGTCAACAACTGTGCAGGGGTAAAGAAAGTTCGGAGTCGGCTTAGCACACCTAATCTCTTGAAAGCAGATTTCACAAGAGGTGTAATATGTTCTTTCCAATACAAATCCCAAGAGAATGAAACCCCTAGCATGTTCAAGGATGATGCAGGACTGAGCTGGACATTATTAAACATTAGTGGGTAATCTTGAGGAAGATTTTGTTGGGTTGATAAGTGTAAAAACTGAGTTTTTGATGCATTAAAAATAACAAGGTTATTTTTACCCCAATCAGAGATACAAGCCAAGTCAGACATTAGGTGTGCCACAGCCACATCCCTTGTTTGCTGAAGTAACTGCTGAGATGGACGTTGTGGAAATCGATTGGAAAGGTGAAGGGTGGAATCATCAGCATATGAGTGGATAGGGTTAGATGTACAGCTTAGAAGGTCATTGATGAATAAAAGGAAGAGAGTTGGTGATAGGACAGCCCTGAGGAACACCACTGTTGATATGTCTAGGAGAAGAATGATGGCCGTCTACAACAGCAGCTATAGAACAACCAGAAAGGAAGCTAGAGATGAAGGCACAGATAGAAGGATAGAAACCGTAGGAGGGCAGTTTGGAAATCAAAGATTTATGCCAGACTCGATCGAAAGCCTTTGAGATGTCAAGTGCAATGGAAAAGCTTTCGCCAAAGTCCTGAAAGGAGGATGACCAGGAGTCTGAAAGGTGGGTGAGAAGATCGCCAGTGGAGTGTCCCTGACGGAACCCATACTGACGATCAGAAAGAAGGTTGTGACAGGAAAGATGCTTTAAAATTTTTCTATTCAGAACTGATTTGAAAACTTTTGAGACACAGGATGTTAAAGCAACTGGACGATAGTTAGAGGGTTGGGAATGGTCACCCTTCTTTGGGACTGGCTGAATGAAAGCAAACTTCCAGCAAGAATGTAAGGTACAAGTTGAGAGGCAAAGGTGAAAGAGTTTACCTAGGCAGGGTGTAAGCACAGAAGCACAGTTTTTGAAGACAACAGGAGGGACTCCATCAGGCTCATATGCCTTGTTAATATTGAGGCCAGCGATGGCAGAAAATACATCAGCTGAAGAAATTTTAATGCCAGTCATGAGGAAGTCTGAGGGGGGAAGTGATGGAGGAACAGCACCGGAATCATCTAACGTAGAATTGGAGGAGAAAGTCTGAGTGAAGAGATCTGCTTTATCAGTAGAAGAAATAGCTACAGAGCCATCAGAGTAGAAAAGAGGAGGGAAGGATAATGAGGTAAAGTTGTTAGAAAGGTTTTTGGCAAAGTGCCAAAAGGAGCGAGAAGAATTCGAGGTGGAGAGTTGAAAACACTTAGCACAGATGAAATTATTTTTAGCAGAGCGAAGAACAGACTTAGCATGATTCCGGGCAGAATTATAAAAAAGATGTGATTCAGGGGTGAGTTGCCTCCGGTACCTTTTAAAGGCCCTCTCCTTGTTGCGGACAGCATTAAAACAAGCGTGATTAAACCAAGGCTTTCTTGCATTAGTCAGAGGATATGAGAAAGGAATGTATGCTTCCATGCCCGAGAGAATAACCTCCGTAATGAGCAAGGCACACTCAGACGGCTCCCGGCCATGGAAGCAATAATCATTCCATGGAAAATCAAAGAAGTACTGCCTGAGGGCCTCCCAGTCTGCAGCTCCAAAGTTCCACAGGCGGCGTTTCTTTGGAGGGTCCACAGGCCATACCAGAGCGATAGGACAGATTAAGGTAATAAGGTTATGATCGGAGGAGCCCAACGGAGAGAAAAGATTAACAGTGTAAGCAGAAGGATTAGTTGTTAGGAAAAGGTCAAGTATGTTGGAACTCTCTCCAAGGCGGTCAGGGACACGAGTAGGGTGCTGTACAAGCTGCTCTAGGTCATTAAGGATAGAAATGATGTAGGCTTGTTCACCAGGTGGATCAGTGAAAGAAGAGGAGAGCCAAAGGTGGTGGTGAACATTGAAATCTCCTAGAATGGAGATTTCAGAGAAAGGAGAAATGGATAGAATGTGTTCTATCGTAGAAGTAAGATAGTCAAAGAATTTTTGATAGTCAGTAGAATTAGGAGATAAGTAAACAGCACAGATATATTTAGTCAGAGAATGACAGGAGAGCCGAAGCCAGAGAGTAGAGAATTCAGAAGAATCAAGTTCAGGAACGCGAGAGCAAGATAGATCGTTGTGTACATATACACAACAGCCACCTTTGACTTTGAAATGAGAATAAAGAAAGTAGGAGGATACAGAAAAGGGTTTGCTGTCAGTTGCCTCAGACAGCTGAGTCTCAGAAAGAGAAGGTGAGGTTTAGAGGAGAAGAGGTGGTGCTCAACAGAGCGAAAGTTAAAGGAAAGGCCGCTAATGTTACAGAAATGAAGAAGGAGTGAGTCAGACAGTGGTTCCAGGCACTGATGGGAGTCCCTCCTGTTGTCCTCAAGAACTGTGCTTCTGTGCTTACACCCTGCTTAGGTAAACTCTTTCGCCTTTGTCTATCAACTTGTACCTTTCCTTCTTGCTGGAAGTTTGCTTTCATTCAGCCAGTCCCAAAGAAGGGTGACCATTCCCAACCCTCTAACTATCGTCCAATTGCTTTAATATCCTGTGTCTCAAAAATTTTCGAGTCAATTCTTAACAGAAAAATCTTAAAGCATCTTTCCTGTCACAACCTTCTTTCTGATCATCAGTATGGGTTCCGTCAGGGACGCTCCACTGGCGATCTTCTCACCTACCTTTCAGAATCCTGGTCATCCTCCTTTTGGAACTTTGGCGAAAGCTTTGCCATTGCACTTGACATCTCAAAGGCTTCTGATCGAGTGTGGCATAAATATTTAATTTCCAAACTGCCCTCTTACGGTTTCTATCCTTCTATCTGTGCCTTCATCTCTAGCTTCCTTTCTCGTCGTTCTATAGCCACTGTTGTAGACGGCCATCGTTCTTCTCCTAGAGCTATTAACAGTGGTGTTCCTCAGGGCTCTGTCCTATCGCCAACTCTCTTCCTTTTACTCATCAATGACCTTCTAAGCTGTACATCTAACCCTATCCACTCATATGCTGATGATTCCACCCTTCATCTTTCCATTCGGTTTCCGGAACGTCCATCTCAGCAGTTACTTCAACAAAAAAGGGATGAGGCTATGACACACCTAATGACTGACTTGGCTCGTATCTCTGATTGGGGTAAAAATAATCTTGTTATCTTTAATGCATCAAAAACTCAGTTCTTTCACTTATCAACCCGACAAAATCTTCCTCAGGATTACCCACTAATGTTTAATAATGTCCAGCTCAGTCCTGCATCATCCTTGAACATGCTAGGGGTTTCATTCTCTTGGGATCTGTATTGGAAAGAACATATTACATCTCTTGTGAAATCGGCTTCCAAGAGATTAGGTGTGCTAAGCCGACTCCGAACTTTCTTTACCCCTGCACAGTTGTTGACCTTGTACACGGGTTTTATTCGCCCATGTATGGAGTACAACTCTCATGTGTGGGGAGGCTCCTCACATGCAGCTCTTCTCAATAGGGTGGAGTCAAAGGCTTTTCATCTCATTAACTCTCCCCTTCTTACTGATTCCCTTCAACTTTTGTCTCTTTGCCGCACTGTTGCATCTTTATCTCTCTTCTATCGCTACTTCTACAGTCACTGTTCCTCTGAACTGTCTAGTTGCATCCCTCCACCTCTACGACGGGCACGTAGTATCTGTCTAGGAACAAACTCTCATCTCTTTTCTGTCCAACTCTCTAATGCAAGAGTTAACCGTTACTCCCAGTCCTTCATTTATGCAACTGGTCAACTCTGGGACTGTCTTCCTCCGTCTGTATTCCCTACTTCCTATGATCTCCAGTCTTTCAAACGCAGTGTGTCCAGGCATCTCGAAATGAATGGATCTTGAATTTGGCTCTCTTTTGTATTGTTTTTGCTTTTTATTGGAGGGAACAGTATGCAGGCCCATGACCTTTGGTTCCTTCTTCCTTGCATTTAAAAAAAAAAAAAATGCTACTCAGGGATGAGTGAGGCTGGTCACTCTCACCTTAAATGTTAGGACCAACTTGCCTAGCCTGGGGTTCCTACGCTCCATATGGGGCGATGTAGGATTGGATGATGGATGAATGGATGGAGATGGGTTCAGGTTACAGTGTGTAAACCTTTGTTTCATGAAGCATTCTCTGACTACTGAACTGACCAGTGTTGGTCCTCCTGGCCTTTCTCTAGACTTGTCTTCCACTTGCCTCCAGCCAAGGAGGTAAAGGAACTTTAGCTTATGAGTGTTCTTGTACACAAGATACAAATGTGGTGGCCAGTGAGCCACGGTCATAGTAGAGGCATTAACACCATAATTTCATTGGCTTTATGCTGTCCCTAAAACACAGCGAGCAGACCACATGGGATTTGATCAAGAGCATGGGTCAAGGACATAAGAATAATGGTTGGGCAGTAAGAGTGAAGGCACAGAAAAACTGGATGTGCATGTTCCAAGACCAAGATATCAGCACTGCATCAATACCACATCACTGCATGGGTGCACTGTATGTTGGTAAGTACAAAGTAAATCAATCATTTATTTTGCCATACAGGGCAGGTTGGGGCTGAAGCGGGTAGTGCCATATAAAACATGCTTTATACAATCGGAAAACACACAACATATGGGCCACTGTACTTCTAACAAACACTTTATTCCATTCTCTCCACTACACTTAATCATCTCAGTATAATCCTTATCACCTGCTGACATTCCATTCTTCAACCATAACACAGCAACCTTTACTTCTGCTGGTGCACCTACAAAACTATTCATGCTTGCAACTCCTCTGTTCTCACCATTCTTAATAACCCTTATCATCATTATCTATGACACCTTGCACCCTCCTGGGAATTCCCAACCAGGAGATGGACATGACAAAAATTTCTACAAGCTACCTTACCCTCACTCATCAATCCAGCTCGCTCAAACATTCGTCTTCCTTTCCATCATTTCACCAATACATTGTTCCCAATCATCCTTACAGTATATTCATTCGATCTGCTCCTTATTTTGTTAGTTTTCTTCCACTCTCAACTTTCCATTCAACCTCATTTCCACATTTTTCAAACTTCTTTCAAAAACAAGATTCTTGTTTTCAGAGTAATTCACTTATTTTTTTCCCCAAAATATTTCTCTCTCCCTTTTTCTCATCACCAGTCCCTTCATGTGCTTCTAACTCTCAATGTAACTCCTTTTCCCTACATTTGAACTTCATCCTTGCATCCACTACAGCCACATATTTCTCTTTCCCTCCACTGCCCTGTCAACCACTTCCACCCACAAGGATGTATCTTTCTTCATGGCTGTTAGAATCACGACACTACACACAGTGCTAGAATTTCCTAACTAAACACCCATACATGCATTCAATACATTGTCCAGATCTAATTCATCACAATTCTTTCACAAACCAAACATGGTGTTTGTCTGCCACTTCTATGTTCCTCAACTTCTCCAGTCTCAGTTTTTCACTCTGTGACTCTCATTATTCGCATAGCTCTTCCTGGCTTAACCCTGCACACGACAGTCATACGATAATATAAGCCTCTACATCATTCTCTCACCACCTTTGTACCAATAACACTCCAAAACATCTTTCACTCATCAAGCATGTAATCAATCAGGCTCCATTCATTATTCTCTCCAATCTCTCTATCACATTCATTTGTGTGCAACTCTAAGCTTCAAATATAAATTTTCATTCATTCATTCATCATCCAATCTTACAATGCCCCATGAGAAGCATACGAGTCCAGGGCTAGGCAAGTTGGCCCTCACATTTAAGTTGAGAGTGACCAGCCTCACTCATCCCTGAGTAGCATTACATGAGCAATAAACACCACCCACCCCTTGGATACAAAACTTCACCGGCTCAATCCGACTAGAGCGCCATAATCACCCACTAAACTACCAGGCACCAAAAAATGGTCATATGGTTACCACCCAGCATAGCAAATGGTTTCCTGGTGTACAGGAAACCATTTGGCTTGTCACTCAGTGTAGAGTCACCCACAGGCAGAAAGAAGAGGAAAGACTGAAGGGAAGAAAGACAGAAGAGAGAGTGTAAAGTCATCCGTAAGCAGAAGGACGAGGAAAGAACAAAGGAAAGAAAGACAGGTGAGGATGGAAGGAAAGAAGGATGGGGGAGAGGAAAGGGCAAACACCCGAAAGCAACACTACACCAAGTGAGTGGATGGTGAATGCCCCCACCAACCACACAGATATTAATGATAAACCTATTTTCTGGAAATACTGTACATCCTTTAGCAGTCTTCCATTATCAATCTCCCATGGTTCTTCATAATCCCCAATTCATTCATTCATTCATCATCCAATCCTACACTGCCCCACAAGAAGCGCTGGAGCCCGGGTTTGGGCAAGTTGATCTTGACATTTTAGATGAGAGTGACCAGGCTCATTCATCCCTGGGTGGCATTGCGTGAGCAATAAACCTCAACCAAATGGTCATGTTGGTGAAGCAGCTCAAGGTTATGAAGGAGTCCATGGAGGATGTGCATATGGTGTGAGGAATGCGGAAGGGGAAAGAATACTCGAGTTTGGGGAGGCTATGGACATGATTGTGTGCAACACACATTTTAGAAAAAGAGTGAGTAGATTGATTACGTACGAGTCCGGGGGAAATAGTAGTCAGATAGATTATTTTCTGGTCAGGAGGGTTGATAGGAGATTAGTGAGGGATGTTAAAGATATAGGAAGCGAGGAGTGTGTGCAGCAGCACAAACTGTTGATTTGTGACATGGTGCTTAATGAACGAATGATGAGAAGGAGGACATATTTACCTAGGAGGAAAATATGGAAGCTGGGAAATCAATCAGTAAGGGATGCCTTTTATAGTGAGATGAGGAGAGCGGTGGCTGAACAGGAAGCCGTAGATAGAGACGTTAATGAACAGTATAGAGCCCTTAAGAACAACTTCTTGAGAGTTACCGATGCAATATGTGGTTAGACAAGAGGCCCACCAAGACATAAAGTAACTTGGTGGTGGGATGAGGGTGTAGAAGCTGCAGTTAAGGAGAAAAGAAGGCTTTTTCGGGAATGGAAGAAGGGTGGTAACAGGGAGGAGTACTTGGCTGCCAAGCGCAGGGCTAGAAGAGAGGTATACAGGGTGAAGTCTGAGTCACAGAGACTTTTACTTGATAATCTAAATCATGAAGGAAGAAAAAATATGGATTTTAGGGTGGCAAATCAGGTGAAGAGAGATAATCGGGACATTGTAGGCGAGCAGTGTGTGAAGAATGATGAAGGAAGGGTAGTGGTGAACAGTGAGGATATTAAAGATGCATGGAGAGAGCATTATAGCCGGTTGTTGAATGAGGAGTTTCATTGGGATAGGGAAGGTTTGGAGCCAGCTGATCCGGTGTTTGGGCCTTGGCCTTTGATTGACGCTGCTACTGTGAGTGAGGCAATAGGCAGGATGCGGGTGGGGAAGGCGGCAGGTGTGTCTGGGTTGACTGCTGAAATGTTGAAGGCCTCAGGAGATATTGGGGTGAGGTTAGTCACTGACCTGATAAATAGGATTATATATGAGTGTGTGGTCCCAGATGATTGGCTGAAGAGTGTAATTGTAAATGTGTACAAAGGGAAGGGTGATGCCCTGGAAAGGGGAAATTACAGAGGTATAAAGCTCTTAGATCAGATAATGAAAGTAATGGAGAGAGTTCTAGAAGGTATGATTAGAGAAAGTGTGAATATCAATGAGATGCAGTTTGGGTTTAGGCCAGGCAGGGGGACCACTGATGCCATATTCATTGTTCGACAGCTTCAGGAAAAATATATTGGCAAGAAAAGGGAATTGTATTTTGTTTTTGTTGATTTGGAAAAGGCCTTTGACAGAGTCCCTAGAGAGGTGGTGAAGTGGGCAATGAGAAAGCTGGGGTTGGAAGAGTGGCTGGTTAGGGTGGTTATGGCCATGTAGGTGGGTGCTCGCACCCAGGTAAGAGTGAATGGAGTTTTGAGTGATGAGTTTCCCGTGAATGTTGGTGTGCATCAGGGGTCAGTTTTGAGTCCCTTGTTGTTTATTATGGTGCAGCCCTCTCATGTGACTTCAGAGATGGACTCCCATGGGAGATGTTGTATGCTGATGATTTGGTGTTGATTGCTGAGAATGAAGGGGAGGCTGAGGAAAGATTTAAGAAGTGGAGAGATGCTATGGGGTACAAGGGCTTAAGGGTAAATGCAGATAAAACAAAAGTGATGATATCTAGGGTTGGTGGCGGTACAATCAGAGGAGAGGGAGAGTGGCCATGTGCAGTTTGCCACATGGGTGTGGGAAGTAATTCCATCTTGTGCAGTGTTTGTGATAGATGGGTGCACAAGAGATGTAGTGGTATTAGAGGTAGTCTGCAAGACAATGCTGATTTCATGTGTGCGGTGTGTCGGGGAGAGCAGGTGGAGATTGTTAGGCGTGAGAGGGTTGAACTTGCAGGTGAGTCTCTTGAGTGTGTGGAGGAGTTTTGTTATCTGGGAGACATGTTATGTGCCGGAGGTGGGGCTGGAGTTAGCTCGGTTGCTAGAGTGAGAAGTGGTTGGAAGAAGTTCATGGAGCTGTTGCATCTCCTGACATTGAGAGGACTCTCCTTACGTGCTAAGGGGTCTTTGTATGCAGCATGTGTTAGGAGTGTGATGCTGTATGGTAGTGAGACCTGAGCAGTAAAGGAAGAGGATATTCGCAGGTTTAAACGTACAGAAATGACAATGATTAGGTGGATGTGCAGTGCGTCCCTGCGTGCAAGGCTTGGGGGGGCTGGGTTTACGATAGAAGAGTTAAGAGGTAGGATGGGACTGGAGTGTATTAGTGTTGTGATGAGGAGAGGTAGGCTGAGGTGGTTTGGACATGTGGAGAGGATGGGGGATGATAATTGGGTGCAGAGGGTGAGAAGTGTTGATATTGGGGGAGGGGTTGGGAGGGGTAGACCGAGAAAGACATGGGACGAGGTCATTAAATGTGACTTAAGGGTTAAGGGACTGAATAGGGAGGCTGCCAGAGTTCGAGCAGCGTGACCAAGGTGACCAAGGCCGACACATGCAAGCATGCTGGAGCCTTCAAAAACGAAAACGAAAACGAAAACCCCTTGGATATATACCTTCACCAGCTAAATCCGACTGGAGCGCCGTAATAACCCACTAAACCACCAGGCGCCAAAATTTGGTTATATGGTTACCACTTAGCACAGTAAATGGTTTCCTTGTGTACAGGAAACCACTTGGCTTGTCACTCAGTGTAGAGTCACCCACAGGCAGAAGGAAGAGGAAAGAATGAAGGAAAGAAAGACAGAAGAAGGAGTGTAAAGTCACACGTGGGCAGACGGACATGGAAAGAATGAAGGAAAGAATGACAGAAGAGGATGGAAGGAAAGAAAGATGGAGAGGAAAGGGCAGACACCCGAGAGCAGCACTACACCCGAGGGCAGCACTACACCATTACTGTCACCACTGTTGTTGCCATTCCCATCGTCACCACCATTTCAGTGTCATATTCATTCCACCTCTTTTTCCCACCCGAAGATGGGTTAAGGAGTCTCCTAAGAAGACTCCAGAAAGCAAGAAAATAGGACAAATATTATAGAGGGAGAACTAATCAATAGCATGCCCCAATAAAATGGGTGACAGACTCAGTCACCATCCATTTTCTAGAGATACTGATTCCACTTCACAGGAATAACTATTCCACATACACAGTCCTCATAATACCCACACGACCAAATGAATCTGACAACTGTCAAGCTAAAATGAGGTGCCAAAACCTGGTCATACACTCCTACACACAAACCATTCAGCCAGCTAGATCTCTGGCCAGTTCAGTGGCCTCATTTGATTCAGTCTCTCTCTTTCTCACACACTCATTTACCATTTCTATTCACTTCTTCTTAGCCTACTGTGCCTCCTCCCAACATTAAACTTGCTCAGATACACCATTTTCACAACTTTATTCACACCCCTTCTCTTCATATAACGATACCATCTGCATATACTATCTTCAACTCTGGTGTCCTGACTTCCTTGCTCCACATCTCTAATATTCAAATTATTCTTCATCCTATCCACTCTCTGCACTCACACATCAATCAACAGTCCCATATCCACTATTCTTACTCACAGGTTTTTATTCTCAAGACACAGCATAGTCTCACATCTGTACATTACAGTAGGCAATAAAACTCCTTCATGCAAGTCTCTTGCATTCACTTCACTAAAGACCTCTGCCTCTTAGCATGGCCTTTGCAAGACCTGCCACTTTCCTTCCCCCCACCTCTTGACTTTCCATTTGTTTTGTACACTTACCTTGCTCTTCTGTCACAGCACCAGGTACTTAAACTCACTCACGAATTAAGTCTCTCTCCATTCACAGTAACATAATTCTCAGATTCATCTTCTCTCTGAAGACCCATCACTTTACTCTTGTCTACTGTACTTTTATTTCAAGGCATTATGTTCACAGACATCTACAAAACTCTGCACCAATCTACCAAGAACTTGTTCACTATTTGCAGGCAGTACTCATAATCTGCATACAGTAGGATCTCACTAATAACGTCTAATTGGTGCCAGAAAAATGCTGTTATTAGCGAAAATGTTATTTGTGTGACGTTAAAATACATGTATAAAGGGTTTATTGGTGCTGCCACCCCAGGACTTTTACCCATTTGTCCCATTTGAAGCCTTCCTTTCACTACTTTTTTTAGCTGAAATTGTAAGATTAGTTATTAAATCATCATGAGTAATATAAAACACACCTTAAAGGAGTTAATGAGGTGTTTGGTGTGATGATTAAAGATAGGTCATTATAAATATGTCTACCGTAAGACTCCCAAGACGTGTGTTTACATACGATACTCGCCGACCTGAACACATAAGTGCATTCTAACCTAACCGACTAGTTTAGCCGCCTAATACTCCGCATAAAAATTCTAACCACCAAGGATTGCCACAAAGCCTCTTGAAAGTCCTCCTCATCAATCATGAAAACACTTCTAATCTGATCAACACCTGAATAATGGCCTCCAAGCATCATGCACATTTCGCCAAGAATAATTTTCGGCTCACTCATTTAAAAAAAAAAAAAAAGGAAAATGTTTTAAAAAGTCATTAGTCATCAACAATAAAAGAAAAAAAAAACTATACAGTACTGAAGTTGTCAGCATGGACTGATTGCATACTTCTCACTTCTCAGATACACACAAATGCAGTAATCGTGAATAATAAACAAGTCAGCCAAGCAGTATAATTTGTATGACAGTATACAGTAATTCACAAGAAATGAACTCACATCATTATCTTACCTAACTAATTACGTCAACACATAGTGTCTTCACATACCATAAGAGCTGAATTTTCTCTACTGAAGACTGTCAGTTCATAACAAATTTGGGCACAAAGCCCCCCCCCCCCACTCGTTGCACCACAGGCGAAAACATTAATTTTACTACTCCTTCATCATTAACTTTTTTTCCCCCCCCCCAACAAAGAAACTAGCCACATCGTAAACACGCCCGACTCATTGTATCTATCTGATTGTTTGCACACCATATGCCACTTCATCCATCAAATTTTCCTTTGGAATAAATGCTTTTCTTGTGTTCATGGCACTTTCAGGGTGCTAAGTGCTTAGGCATAACTAAGGTTAGTTTGGAACCACGTGCTCAGAGTTCTGAGAGGGAAAGAGGAAGGAAATAAGCAAATAAACGCTTTTCATCACAGCGATGATCCACGGAACACTGAGGCAGGCTGTGAGCTGGCTATCCAAGATGCGCCCGGACATTTCCCACAAAAAAGCCGTTAACTGAGTGAATCCAAACATTATTATGGAAACTAGGTATCTATTCTAACTTACCGTTATTGCTGAAAACGTTATTGTCAAAATCCTTATTTGCAAGGTCCTACTGTACATCACATTTGAGATACTCCATCCTTTGCCATTAATTACCAGTACCATCACTCTTTCCATTACTCATGTATTTACCTCTCTCATAGCCCCATTCATTAACACAGTGATCCCTTGGTCATTGCACACTTGGTTGCAGTAGTTTTTGGTACCATCACTCTTTCCATTACTCGTGTTTTTACCTCTCTCATAACCCCATTCATTAACACATTGATTCCTTGGTTACTGCACACTTGGTTGCATTCATTTTTGGTACCACTGCTAGATGAAAATCTGCATTCCTGCCATTACCACACATTTTTTGGCTAAAAACTATCACTCACCTGAGCTGATGCTGACAATGATGGTGCAAAATCTGTGGTTTCTGATGGCTTTGAGGGATTCAAAGATAGGAAAAAATTCGTTAAAAGAGGATGTACAAAAAAAACTGCATCCCTGCCCTCTTAGCATTTGCTGAGAAAAGCCAGGCAGGTGATTCTGGTGTCTGTAGTGTACAGCTGTCAGAGGGGTTACTTATTTTTGCTCTCCTTCTTTCTCTCTCTCCTTTCCTACTCCTGTTACTTCTATCCCTCTCTTTTATTAGTTTTTGGGTCACATCCAAGGGTTATAGATGAAAACAGTAAGAGAAAATTCAGTAAAGGAGGAGGTACACAAAGGTTAACAGTGTTTTGCTCACTCTCTCTCTCTCCCTCTCTCATCCATCTCACTCCTTTCAGCTTAACTTGTATACCACAATCACATGATCATATTGACTCCCACATTGTTCTCTCACTGCCAAAGTATCAGCAACACTTACAAGCATCATTCTCTCTACAAGCACATAATCAATTTGACTGATTTCAGCACTGTCTCCATTCCCTCTGTACCTTGTATTTTTGTGTGCATCTTTATGTTTAAAATGTGAATTACAATTTACAAATACAAAAAATTCTTTCCTGATGTCACTTTATGTATCACAGGTTTCAAACATTTACCAGCCATTTAATTTTCTGCAAGCAAAACATGGTGGTTCACAAGCAGTTTCTCATAACAGTACCTTGATGTTGATGGTTGAGGATAAACTGTGGAGGTGAAGGAATACAGGAGGACTGTATATATGTCTTGAAATCTTTTCCACATGACCCAGTTCTGACCTCGTGACCAGTTGACTGCCTCCACTGAGCTACTCAAGCTGGTAGTTACACCAACAGGATCAGCTGAATCAAAGTGGGCCAAAGCTCTGCAAGAAAAATAGCATATGATTTAATATTCATAAACTAACATTACTCACTGTAGCTGTATGTTATGTGATATTCAAATGCTAACATTTATCACTGCAACTGCATCATTAAATATGACAGTTTACTAATGAATCACCAAAAAAGAAGTAAAGTAATCCCTCCAATATCCGTTGTAATAGAGCCAAAGGCATGTCCGAATATTGGTTTTGTCCGGATATTGGTCCTGAAGCTCCAGCACTGGTTTTTCATGACCCTAACCTAACCTAACCTAAATCAGAAAACTACCTTCCTACCTCCCTAGTGGACATGTATAGCACTTATTTAGGTCCCTTTTCACATAAATAATGCACACATAGCATGAATTTATTGAATTTTAACAAAAAAATGATGATTTAGAGGTGAGTAAGTCATAGGAACTCAGAACTTGCCAGCATAGTATAAGTAAGTATCGGACATGGAAATCATCTTTTCTCACATTTTATGCACTAAATTATTGGATACAAAGGATCAAATACAGTAAATGATGTTAACTGCTACCAGAAAAATGGTTAGGTTAGGTTAGGTTAGGTTAGGTTAGGTTAGGTTAGGTTAGG
>JAGKTI010012341.1:0-24792 GCA_018397915.1 Birgus latro | reverse complement strand
TTGGACGATAGTTGGGAATGGTCACCCTTCTTTGGGATTGGCTGAATGAGAGCAAACTTCCAGCAAGAAGGAAAGGTACACATTGATAGACAAAGGCGATAGAGTTTACCTAGGCAGGGAGTAAGCACAGAAGCACAGTTCTCGAGGACAATAGGAGGGACTCCATCAGGACCATATGCCTTGTTAGTACTGAGGTAAGTGATGGCAGAAAGTACATCAGCTGAAGAAGTTTTAATGTCAGCCATGACGAAGTCAGAGGGGGGAAGTGATGGAGGAAGGGCACTGGAATCATCTAAGGTGGAACTGGAAGAGAAAGTCTGAGCAACGAAATAGCTACAGAGCCATCAGAGTAGAGGAGAGGAGGGAAGGATGATGAGGTAAAGTTGTTAGAAAGGTTTTTGGCAAGGTGCCAAAAGGAGCGGGAAGAATTCGAGTTTGAGAGTTGAGACCATTTATTACGGATGAAATTATTTTTAGCAGAGCGAAGAACAGAAACATATAAAAGATGTGCTTCAGGGGTGGGTTGACTCTGGTACCTTTTTAAGGCCCTCTCCTTGTTGTAGACAGCATTAGAACAAGCGTGATTAAACCAAGGCTTTCTTGCATTAGTCAAAGGATATGAGAAGGGAATGTATGCTTTCATGCCTGAGAGAATAACCTCCGTAATGCGCAAGGCACACTCAGATGGCTCCTGGCCATGGAAGCAATAGTCATTCCAGGGAAAATCAAAGAAGTACTGCCTGAGGGCTTCCCAATCTGCAGCTGCAGTGCCACAACCGACGTTTCTTTGGAGGGTCCACAGGCTGTACCGGAGCAATAGGACAAGTTAAGGTAATTAGGTTGCGATCGGAGGAGCCCAACGGAGAGGAAAGATTAACAGTGTAAGCAGAAGTATTAGTTGTAAGTTGTAAGTATGTTGGAGCTATCTCCAAGGCGGTCAGGGATACGGGTAGGGTGCTGTACAAGCTGCTCTAAGTCATTAAGGACGGAAAAGATGTAGGCTTGTTTCACCAGGTGGATCAGCGAAAGGAGAGGAGAGCCAAATGTGTTGGTGAACACTGAAATCTCCAAGAATGATATTGGTGATGACTTTGATGGTGATGATGATGATGATGGTATGTAATACATTCCCTATATACTTCAACTTTCCTCTACCAGGGAACATATACACAGCAAGCCCCCTGGACCGTGAAGCCATAATGCAACACACACTCAAGCTGTCTGTAACTGATGAGGGAGGGCGAGCCAGCTTTGCAGAGGTGCGTGTGGCGGTGCTGGACAAGAATGACAATGCTCCCGTGTTCACGCTGAGGGACTATCAGGGCAACATCAACAAGGATGCCGCTCCAGGCACCACCATACTGAAGGTAGGTCGCAACTCTATGACGCAGAAGTACACTCTGCCCCATTTATAAGTACTGCAGGGGGTGGTGTGTTGTTGGTCTTACGTGGCACCAGTTTATTTGTCTACGTCTTTTGCCTACCGTGCTATGACTAAAGTATAATGAGGTTCTTTCAGCTAAGTAGATGTGAGAATAAATAAATACACTAGTGTCGCAGACCTCAGCACGTCATCCCCTGTAGTACGTATAAATGGAGGCGATGGTTCACTCAGAGACAAAATTTTGCATATTAATCCACTGCGTTGATATGGATGTGCAGAAAAGTGTATGAAAAGTACCCTGGTTTGGTTATGTGGAGAGAATGGAGAATGAGAGATTGATTAGGAGGGTGTGTGTGAGTGAGGAGGACGGGTATAGGAGGAGGAGGAGGAGACCGAGGATGAGGTGGAGGGATTGGCTGAAGAGGAATATGAATGAGAATAATGTAACTTGGAGGGAGGGGAACATGATGGCAGAGGGCAGGATGACATGGAGGCAGTTTATTTTTGGCAGCTCCCTACGGATTATTCCATGTAATTAACAGACAGATACTCTATTTCACAATTATGGCCTGTCCGTCACTCTCCCTGATTTCTCACATTAAAGATCATCATTTCATCATCTATGGACAGGGAAGCATACCAAGCCTCTCCCAGCCTAAGAATGTTAGGCATCAGTGGGAAGCGAGAAGTATGAGGAGGAATATTAGACATACGCCTGCTAATTTCAAGGCAATATCGTCACTGGCGCTGCTCTAGGCATCAGTATGCTAAAGGTAATGTTTTCTCTTCACCTTGCGCAACTGAATGGCCTGAGCTTCTCCCGTAACTTGTTTACTAAGTCGTGGTTGCATGAAATACTGATGAGTTTCAGTTATAAGGTAGAAATGAGTCTCCATGGTTATTAGTCGAATTAACTCTCCAGTCTGACTGCACCTGGCCGAAGCAAAGGAGTTGACAGCCTTGCATACGAGTAAGTTCGATTCCCAAGAGGTGAATAGAAAATTTCTAGTCATGTAATGCCATCAGGAGAACTTACGGCTGGTCATCTACCCTCAGATGTACACTACCGCTTAAAAAAGTATCCTTACTAAAGCGACGTGTGGCATTATGACACAACTGACGACGAAATATGGAATACCGACACTGTTCGAATCGCGCTACTCACTGTGCAGTCCTGGGTTCACGTAAGGATGCTTTTTTTGAGCGACAGTACAGGACTACGGTGGCCTTGACTCATGCCCGTACACCTCAGTGGGTTAAATGAGATTGTTACTTGTTATTTTTTTCATAACGAACATTTCTTTGGGAAAATACAAGGTCTGTATTTTGATCCGTGTCGGCAAGGAGGAATAATTTTGTCTCCTCGACTTCTATGACGACTCAGCTGAATAAAGTCGTCTGAAATTAGCTGGAATATAATGCTAGTGTTCGCCCGGCCGTCATTGATAATAGCAAATTATAAATAAATTTAACCTTACATCACAGTCCAATATTTAGAATGTTGTTATTCGGAATCGTGGAGCTCTAACACCTGCTACCCCAGTTTAAATATTTTTTATGGCAGTGTGAACCTGGTCTGTATACGGTAAATATCCCTTTAATGTCGCTGGTATTATGTTTTTGCTACCAGTTCCTCAGGAAATTACAGAAATATTGCCATTTAAAGTATTGTCATCATCATCCGTGCCTTGTAACCACCTACAAGTAGAAACTCTAGACAGGGGCTGGCTGAGTAACCCGCCTCTGGGCTTGCTTTATCCTCACAAGCTTCTCTCACTCACAACCTCCTCTTTTTCTTCCTTCTTTCTTACCCTTATACTGTTCTATTGGCTTCGATGGCGCCCAGAACGATGAACTGCAAGATTCTCCCAGTTTCCACAACCAGCTGTATGGAGAACGTTGTGATATTCTGGAACTCATCCCTCACACATAGCAACGGCCACCTGCATGTAACTGCATGGGAGTGATGAAGATAACACTCCGACTACCTGGACTTCTCTCAGCTGAAGAAAATCGTCTGTTGTTGGCCTGAATAAAGCGTTTAAAGCAGCAGACTCGCCTAGCAGGACTTATACCCTGGTTCGGTGCTGGGGGATACCAACTTTTTTTTTTATGCCTAGTGGTGTTGTGGTTTCAAGACCCCAGGTAGAGTGACGACCATGAAAAGATTCGATCCCCAAGAGGTGAATTGACGTTTTTTAAATCACATAATGTCCTCCAAGGAAATAAGGCTGGTCATCTACCATTAAATACAGTATAGTGAGGTATAGTAGTATAGCCTCAGGTCCCAACATCTCAAAGAGGATAATATGGGACTTTCTTGCTTTTTTTTTTTTTTTCTATTAGCGAATATGTTCAGGTAGATACCTTTTTACACATGCATAGCAAGTGAGAGGGTGTTATGTGTTTGGTCCCGTTTGTTGTCTTTCTGTCTGTCTGTATTTTAGCAATAACACGGAAAAATGACGGATGGAAATGCATCAAATTTGACATAATGTTTGAGGGCCACCAGAAGAACAGGTGATTAATTTTGAGGCGAGAAAGGTAATAAGGTCATAAGGTCAAGGGTCGAATCTTCTCAAACAGCTTTGGCCTGTTATTTACCAAACTTGGTCAAAGGGTTGAAGAAGAGATATTTAGGTTTGAGAATATTCGGTCGGGGGATATGGTCATAGAGCAAAGCAAAGGTCCGACCTTAAACTCGGGTTGTTTTGATTCAGTTTGGATTTTCATCCAAAGGTTAGCCAAGGATGAAATTATTCTCTCTTCAGAACAAGAGGTCAACAGTCAAGGTCATTGGATATGGTCACCTTAGACTCTTAATCCAGTTTGAAACAAACTTGATAGTTGGGTCAAGGGTAAGGTAGAAATTATCTGAGAACAATTGATCAAAGGTAAGAGACACAAATAAAGTTCAAAATTTCAATCTTAAGGCCCCTCCATACGATCAGTGCACACCTGTTGTGCCCAAGCACAGTTGAGTTTCGAGACCTGGTGACAATGCACAGAAGCAGAGAAGGTACTGGAGATTGGTGCTTACTGTGTCCACTCAATTATTTTCCAACATTTTTTCGTTAGCACACTCCAGAACCACATGTGTCCACTGACTGTGTATGTGGACAAACCTTTTGTCCTATTGTGTGACGTGGGTGTTGCACTCTTTGAGTGCTACGTGTTTCTTACTGACCTTTGACACTCACGCTCCTGAGACTCACTTATCTGCGTAAAAATCATTTGGCTTTATCTGAAATAGAGCACTAGAGTTACCGTGATCTTGGGAGGGTCAGTTGCGTTTGTATTAGCACTCTCAGTGTCATAACATTCATTCTCAGCTGAACAGAATAGTCTGTTACTGGCTGGAAAAAATCGACTACTGGAAGTGTCCTAATTCCGAAAGGGTTAACAGCAAAACCGAATGTCCAAAAAGACAGCTGAACGTAACATCTTCCTGTGTCACAATGATGTATCCTGAGATGGGTTGGTCGTCTGCACAGGATGGGAAATGAGAGCGTGACTAGGAGAGTGTATGTGAGTCAGATCGAAGGAGAGAGAGAGAGAGAGAATGAGCATGAAGTGAAGGGATGAAAATGAGAGTGGTGTGAGTTGGAGGGATCGAAATGTGATGGTAGATGGTAGCAGCATAACCCTTCTGATATTAATGTGCCTTGGTATAAATACCGTAGGTACCATAGACTGATGGACAGGTTGTATTTGCCATCCACCAACTAACGTATTATTGTCGATTTAGAAGGTTCCATAGCACCTCTTCATTACCAATTTATATCAATATCTGGTGCCATCCAGAATTCTTGTGTATGCGGTCTGTGTTGATGTAAAAATATATAAATAAATGACAAGAGAGTAGTGACTCATACCATGCATATTAAACTGTTAAGGAAGAGGTGTTAACAAGCCTACTATACTGGCGAGATTACGGACACAAGTCTTCTTCACCCAGGTAGAGGCGAGAGACGTGGACGAGGGATCAAACAGCAAGGTAGAGTACAGCATGTATGAGGCCAACAGCTCAGAGGCACTGACACTATTTAACGTCAACGCATCCAGTGGCCACATCACACTCATCCGTAGTGCCCAAGATCTAGGTAAGTCACCCTTGAATTCTCAGTTTAATGCTGGAAACGATTTCGAGACTGACTAGGGGAGTGTATGTGAACGTGGCGAAATCGGAGAGGTGCAGGGGGGTCCAAAGCTGAGTGGAGGGATGGAGTGGATAGGTATATAAATGAAGGTGGTGTAGGTTGTAGGGATGGCAGTTTGTTGATGGAGGACAGGGTGTCATGGAAAAGTTTGTTTTTGGCCAGCCCCTTCGGGATTAAGGCATCTGGCTATAACTACTGTGGTTTATCAAGCACCAAAATTCGAGATATCACTTTTTAATAGAGCCCGGTGGTCATAGCCCGGCTTGGAGGCCACTTGAAGCAATTTCACATTTTAAGAACAGTTGGCGAGACATCAGCGGCTGACATTCATGTCGTCAACCAGCTCTTCCTTTTCAGATAGCCTAAATGCTTTTTAACACGCGGTAGCATGTAAACGCAGACACTGAGGCACAGCAACTCTAAGGGTTATTATGTAAGGTGTAAATAAGACTCAGTTATAGAATCAGATCTGGAAGGTATTTGTCATGCTTACTTAGAAGGAAATACAGTAAGTGTATAAGTGTATGCTTGATAATATTAGTTTAGGTCTATATAGGAATATTATGTGAATACAAGAATAGAGTTTTTCGTATTTTTGGCTCCGAATGATTTCAGAATTGTAGGATGTGGCTGCAAGGTCCTGAAGGTTTGGCCACCTGTGTAACAGTGCATGCCTTTAATTGTTTATTTCTTATTGCCAGGAAGACTACACACAGACCGGAGGCGCATAATAAAAATTCTTTCAAGGAAAAATGGCCTTAGAAGTGCCAAATTCAAGATCTCTTCACTTCAGTATGCCTGGACACAAGGCATTTGCAGTGCTGGGTGTCAGAGGCAGAGGATGATGAAGCCTGAGGAAGACAGAGGTGGCTTGTTGCACTCATATAGGATTGAGTTTATTTGTTCTTTTTTGCGTCAAAGAGTTGAAGTGCGCTTGTATGTGTATGCTTCCACGTCCATTTCAGTAGCTAGTAATACTGATCACTCTGTTCGTACTTTGTCGATTCTTTAACTAGATATGCAGTTCGTATACACCCTCATATTTAACCACATCTGCTGTAATAGTGTTAGTACATGAGAGCTTCACAGCGGAATTGTACAACTTCATTAAGATATTAGGAGAATCATGTATAACGCCAAGTTAAGCGCGAGATAACTATAAACGAGTTAGCCTATCTGAGAGGAACATATGGAGGTAGATGAAGTGTCACCATCATTATTATCATCATCCAGACCTTTCCCACCCAAGGTGAGAGATGCTGAATCCAGAAAGCCAAAATAAACTTGTTAGAATGAGTTATTAACCAGAGGATGCCCAGTTGAATAAGCCACACACTCATTCATTCAACAATCAAGCCTCCGGAATCCTGGCTTCACTTGATAGGTCAAAAATCATTCCACATACAACGTACCGAAACAGTCACCTATCTAACAGAGTCAGTCCGACGACGGTCAGTTTCAAAATGGCTGCCACACTCTGCCCATGCACTTCGCCGCACAAAATTCGTCCATCCTGCTTGATCGTCTGTTACTCCCTAGCCTCGTTAGTTCTTATACCTGTCTTTCTCACACATTCATTTACCAGAGGTATCCACCTTCCTTTAGGTGTACCACATCTCCCCCCATCTTTGAATTCGCTCAGATATACCGTTTTTCTCAATCTACGTGTAATCACACCCATTCCCTCCACATGCCCATACCATATAAGCACACATTCATCTACTTTTTTCCCAGGCTTCCTCACCACATCTTTCACGACTCACATTATTCTTTATCATTTCCACTCTCCGTACTTCACACACATTCCTCAACAACCCCATCTCCACTGCTCTTAGTCTTGACTTTTCATCTTCATGACACACCGTAGTCTCACACATATATGTTAGGGTAGGCACTAAAACTCCTTTATGGAAGCCTCTCGCAGCTGCAACACAGATTTCTGCATCTTATTAAGGCCTTTATGGCACCAGCCACTTTTCTTGGGCCACTCTTTTCCACTTCCTGTATGCAGACACACACACACTCTCTCTCTCTCTCACTCTCTCTTCACCCAGTTATTTAAATTCTCACCAATTCCAGTTTCTTTACTTTTAATGTTGCATCACACTGGGTCACTTTCTTTCTCAACAACCATCACTTTACTCTTATCTACATTTACTTTCAAGGCACGACGCTCACAGACATCTGCAAATCGTTACGCCAATCTACCAAGCTCTTGTCCGTATTTGTAAGCAGCATTGCATCATTTGCATACATCAGATTTGAGATATTCCATCCTTCACGATTCATAACCAGTGCCACCCCTCTCTCCATTACTCGTGTTTTTACCTCTCTTATAACATCATCCATATACTCGTACAGACTGAACAACCATAGGGACATCACACAATCCTGTCTCACACCGACACTGATCTTGAACCATTTACTTGGATGATCAACAACAGTTAAGCACACTTCACTACCTTTGTAAAGGCTCTTAACGGCACACATCAGTTAACTTCTACAACATATATACGCAAAACCATCAATAATCCTTCTCTGTTTACGATATTGTACGTTCTTCCCAGACCCATAAACACCGTAAATACTTTATAGTCCTTCTCACAAGCCTTTTCCACTGTCTCATTGCTGTTATTTGATCCCCACATCCTCTAAGACTCCGGAAGCCACCTTGTTCGTCACTCACCTGACATTCTGATATATCCCTCACGTTTTCTATAACAGTTATTCCGTATAACTTTCCTACAACCCTGAAGAGACTTATCCCACAGTATTTTTTGTAATAACTTCGCTCGCCTGTATTTTTGTAAAGGGGTACAATCACAACAATTTTCCAGTGTGCTGTTATTTTCATTTATTCATGCCTTCTTACATATCCCAGACACATCATTCCACTGTCTTCACTGTGCTCAGTCATCTTTGCTTACACCTCATAAATCCCTGATGTTTTCCCATTCTTCAGCCGCTTCACAGCATTCTTCAGTTATAACAGTGTTACGTTTCCTGGCACTACATTCCTTCACTGCACACCAAGTACACCAACAAAGCCAACGGAATGATATTTGAAGAAGCTCAAGAGCACTGTCGTGTTTGTGTAGTTCTGATGGAAAGAGTAAAGAGTACCCTGAGATGTTTGGAGACGTTGATCAAAAATAGGGTGTGAGATTAATTTGGAAAGATTTTGTGATTTTATCTTAGGGGGAGACGGACCCCAAGGTTGAGGTGCATAGAAGAGGCGGAGAAGTATATAAATTAGATTGGTGGGTTAGTGCCCCACCCCGTAAAAAAACTAACTAAAAATACGAACAAGAAGCCTCGGACCAGGACTGACCAAAACTTGACGAAAAAGGACCGGACAAAGGACTTGGTAAGGACTGCGACTGGGAATGTAAGGGGTATGAATGATGAGGTGAAAGAGAGAGAGATCGTACAGGTGCTTGAGAGTGCGAAAGTGGATGTGTGCGGAGTAACTGAAACTAAATGGAGAGATGAGAGTGTGAGAGAATGGGAGTATGGATAGAGTACATGCGCGGGAGTAGGTGAGAATGAGAGGGCGAAAGAAGGAGTGTGTATTGCTGTGAACAACAGATGGAAGGGGAATGTAAGAGGGTATGGATCAGCTGGGTCAAGGATTGTGTGGGTAAGAGTGAAACTTGGACTACAAATGTGGGCGATTGTCTGCGTGTATGCGCCAACGAAAGATCGTGTAAGTAGAGTGAGAGAAGAGCTCTGGACAAATGTGGAAGCCTGCTTGTTGTGGAAGCCTGCTTGGAGAAGTTTGAAAGGAATGAAAGAGTGTTTCTGATTGGAGATATGAAAGGAAAAGTAGGGAATGAGAAGGTGGATGGAGTGGTTGGTGAGTGGGATGTGCCTACAGAGACGGATGAGAATGGCAGTGCTTTAGTGGACATTTGTGCTGGGAGGGGGTTGGTGGTAGTTAATACCCTCTTCAGGCACAAAATGATCCATAGGTACACATGGCGAGTGTTGAGAAGGGTGGATGGTTAACTGAATGAACGGAAGGCAATGATTGACTATGTGTGTGTGGATGAAAGAATGAGAAGATGTGTAATGGATGCAAGAGTATATAGAGGTTGGGGGAATGGACTTTCTGACCACCACTTGGTGGTGGCCAGAATCAGAATGCAAACAAGATGGAGGAAGAGAAGAAGGGAAGGGCAGGAGGAGGTAGTTCTTACAAGGAGGGTAGAAAAGTTACAAGAGGATGGAATAACGGCAGAATATAAAAGGGAAGTGGAGGAGCGATTGGATAAATATGGATTGGAGCAGATGGGGGACGTGGAAGGTGTGTGCAAGATATTCACAGAATAGGATGAAGAGAAGACGAAAAGGGGTTCAGAGAACAGCATAGTGGACTGAAGAGGTTAGAGAGGCTGTGGCACAAAAGAAGAAAGCATATAGTGAGTGGATGAGTAACAGGGGCGTCGAAGAAGCTGAGAGACGGAAGAGTGAGTTATATGTAGAGAGGAGGAGAGAGGTGAAAAGATTAGTAAGAGAGAGTAAGAAGAGAGTGGATGAGGAATTTAGAAGGAATTTGAGTGCAAAGTGGAGGGAATGTAAGAAAATGTTCTGGAAAGAGGTAATGAGAGCTAGACAGGGTGCTAACGAAGTTAGTTGGGGTGTGAAAGATAAAAATGGTAGATTACTAGTGGAGAAGGGAGAAAAAGAGAACAGATGGAGAGAACACTTTAATGAATTGATGAACAGAGAGAATGAAAGTAATGCAAGTATAAATGGCTGGGGAATGGCAGGGAGAAGGAAGGTTGTGAGAAGAGTGGAAGAAATCAGTAAATCAGTAGGGTGGAAGTGGTGGAAGCAATGAAGAAAGTCAAAATGGGGAAAGCCCCAGGAATTGATGGAGTGTGTGGTGAAATGGTGAAGCATGGGGGATAGATAGTAATAGAATGGATGTGGAAGGTGTGCAGATTGGCCTGGGAGGAAGGTAGAGTCCCGGAAGATTGGAAGTCAGGTATAATCATTCCTCTGTACAAAGGAAAAGGGGAAAAAGCAGTGTGTGGTAATCATAGGGGCATTTGCCTTCTTAGTGTAATAGGAAAAGTATATGGTAGGATACTTATTGACAGAGTTAGGGAAATAACAGAGGAATTAGTTGGAGAAGAACAGGGAGGTTTTAGGATGGGAAGAAGTTGTGTAGACCAGATATTCATTCTTAGATCTTTAGTGAAAAAGTTTCTAGAGAAGGGAAAGAAGTTGTATGCAGCCTTCATGGATTTACAGAAAGCATATGACAGGGTGGATAGACAAGGATTGTGGAAAGTATTAAGAATATATGGAGTGGATGGGAAGTTGTTGAAGGCGGTGAAGAGTATGTATGTGAGTGTTAAAGCTGCAGTGCGTGTGGATTGCAAACTGAGTGAATCTTTCCATTTGAAGGTTGGATTGAAACAAGGATGTGTCATGTCTCCATGGTTGTTCAATCTGTACATGGATGGGTAAGGTCGGGCAGTGGATGTTGGAGCGGCCCTAGTGAGAGAGGGCAGTGTTTGGAAACTCCCTGTACTGTTGTTTGCAGATGATACTGTGTTGTTGAGTGAAGACGAAGGGGAGCTGCAAGGCTTGGTAGATGAGTTTGGGAGAGTGTGTAAGAAACAGAATCTAAAGGTGAATGTAGGGAAGAGTAAAGTGATGGTCTTCGAGAGAAGTGAAGCCAGTGAATGTACAGTGAGATTAGATGGGGAAGATATGGAGAATGTGAGTGCATTTAAGTATTGGATAGTGTGATGAGTAAGGATGGAAGTCTGGAGGGTGAAGTGCTTGAAAGGGTGCAGCAGGGAAGGAAGGTTGCTGGTTCGTTGAAAGCAGTGATAAGAAACAGGGAAGTGAGCATGGAAGTGAAAACGTTGTTACATGACAGTATTGTGATACCAACTCTAACATATGGAAGTGAAGCTTGGACCCTGTTGGAAGGACAGAAGTCAAGAGTGAGAGCAGTGGAAATGAGTTATTTGAGAGGAGCATGTGAAGTCACATGGAGAAACAGACTAACATATGAGGAAGTGAACGAGCGTTGTGGTGTGGATGTGGACGTGATAAGCAGCGTTAAGAGAAACACGTTAAGGTGGTTTGGGCATGTAGAGAGGATGGGGAGTGAAAGACTGACGAGGAGAGTGTATGTGAGTGAGGTGGACGGGGGGAGAGGGAGGAGGAGGCCAAGGATGAGATGGAGGGATGGAGTGGAGAGGTATATGAGAGAGGGGGGTGTGAGTTGGGAGCGGGGTAGTGAAATGGCGGGGGACAGAGCGACATGGAGGCGATTTGTTTGTGGCCACCCCGTGCGGGATTGAGGCGTCTGGCAATAGATAGACATATATGGGGTGGAAAAAAGGGTGCCTGATGTCAGAGAACAGGATGACATGGAAGCCCTTCCAGGATGAAGGCATCATTCCACAGACAGACTGACTGAAACACGTACAGTAAATTCTCAGTATATGTTGTCTTTGTTTTGAAGTCTGTTATTGTAGCTAAATCCGCATTAGTCTTTTATTCTAGATTACCTGTTAACATTATTTTGCTTCCTGTTGAGTTGATTTAGCAATTTGCCTAAGTTTTCAGTACATGTTACTTAAAGAAATGTAGTGATATTTTGGAACACATTCCAGGCATACAATGAAGACTTTTATTTATCTGTCTGTCTGTAGTCAGATGCCTTAATTCCGAAAGGGGTGGGCACAAACGAATCGCCTCTTTGCCACCCTGTTCTCCGCCATCAGGCTGCCCTTACTCTAACCCACACTACCTTCATTTATATACCTCCCTACCCCTTCCCTTCATCTCATCCTTGACCTCCTCCTCCTTCTGTCTCCTTCCACCTCAGTTGTATACGCTCTCCTTGTCAGTCTCGTACTGTATCCTATTTGAGACTTACTGAACAGTATTACGGATAAATGGTGATGGAAGTATCAGTGTTGAAGACATCGAGATTTATCAGTTTTTCATCCGTGGTGAGGTCAGAGATCTTTTCTTTCTTTTTCTTTTTTGCCAGCCCCTCTGGGGTTAGGGCATATTGCTATAGATATTCGCTTAGTGTTAAATGAGTGACATTAATACAAATGATGCTGGTGCTGGAGAGGAACGCCTTCGAGCAGTATGGCTGATAAAATCGGGTGATTTGTTTGTGCAAATGTCCTTCAACTCCTATTCAAAAGGATGATGATGGACTGCAGAAGGGCAACTTCAGCCTGCAGTCGACCGGGTTGACATGCTGATGAGCCTGACACCACAACGCCAGCAATAACAGAACAAGTGGTAATGAAGGTGTCAATGTTGCAGAGAACGAGGTGTATCAGTTTTTCATCCGGGGTGAGGACGGAGGGTCGCCCCGTCACCACGCTGATGTCCCTGTTACCATTTTCATCTTGCCCACTCAGGACCAGCTCCCTCACTGTCCCAGGCAGTATGCACAGTTTTTCCTGTGGGAGGATGCACCTGTAGGTAAGTAAGGAGATGGATGTTTTAGCCCAAGCATTGGTTTTACAGAGGGACACCTTTGCTTGGTGGCACTGATAAAATCAGGTGGTAAAGCAGTCTGGTCATACAAAGGTCCTTGAACTCTCTACCCTCTCTGAGTGGAGGATGGTGAACTGGTTAAGGGTATCTTCAGCCTGCAGTCCACTGGGTTCATGTTCAGATGAGTCAAGGAGCACAACAATAGCAGCAACATCTACTTTGGCCAGTTTATTTTTATTTTTTTTCGTCCTGGGAGAGTCCCCCAACAGTGAGTGGATTAAGGAATGCTGTATTAATCTGTCTAACTAGAAAAGTCTCCCCAGAGCTAAATGTAATCATCGGATGATAGCAAAAATAAAGTAAACAGTGCATCTTGTGTACAAAGATGTTTGCTGTTTTAACAGTTAATACTGGTAAACAGTGTTGAAATATAGCGCGCTTAATGGTAAAGTAATACTTGCATTGACGTTCGCCATTTTACTTCTGGCTTGTTCTAAGGATTGAAAGATAAACTACCCACCAGGACCATCGAATGACATCTCAGTAGCTGCTGGAATCTTGAAAAATTATCTGAGATGTGCAGTATGATGTGACAGTGTTAAAGTCTCAGCTTTCAACTCGCCTAAATCTTCTTCCATAATTGTATGCTTGAGAGAGAGAGAGAGAGAGAGAGAGAGCTGAGATGTATTTCCTTGAGGTGTATTTTCCAGGCAAGGTTATAACGACACTATGGACGGAGGGACCACAGAAGGTGCAGTACTCGATCCAGTCAGACGAAGACCAAGATGATGAAACACCCGTCGACTCTGGTGGTTCCTTCGCAGTGACGGACGCGGGACATGTGGTGGTGCGCCGGGCCCTTGACCACGAACGACGCCGCACTCACCGCATCACCGTCACCAACCATACACTGGCCACGCCTCCGTCGCTCGACTACATGACCATCTCAGTGGTGGTTGGTGTCTCTTGAACTAAAATTACTGTGAAAGTGCACTTTAATACCCTGCATGAATGTGTGTGTTTTTTTTTCAATTCTTTCTCACCTGTTGATGATAGTAAACAATGATAACGTATTCCTTGCAGCTCCAGCACTGGTGTGCCACCAACATATAACTTTATTATTTTTATTATTATTATTATTACAACTTCCCAATTACAATATGGAATTATAGTGGGTCTGATGATTGGGTCTATGAATGTGCGTGGATGTAGTACGATTGATGCTAAAAGAGAGGACACTGGGAGAATGTTTGTGAGAAGCAAGTTGAATGTCTTATCACTGAGTGAAATAAAGATGAAAGGGAAAGGTGAATCTAAGTCTGGAAGTATGAATGGAAAGATGTAAGGTGTTGATAGAGGAAGGGCGAGAGAAGGTGTGGCCTTGTTAGAGAGCCCGGAAGTACAGCAGTGTGTGACTGAATCGAAGGAGGTGTCATCGAGACTGATGTGGGTGAAAGCGAAAGTTGGACGTGAGTTGTCTGTGTTTATGAGTGCATATGGGCCTGGTAGTGAAAGAGATGAAGAAGAGAAGGAGTCTTTCTGGAATGATGTTGATGAGTGTCTGCAGAGTTTCGGAGGAAATAAGAATCAGGTCATGATGGAAGATCCGAATGCTAGAGTGGGAAATGTAGCGGTTGAAGGTGTCGTTGGTATGCATGGTGTGCCTGGAAGAAATGGCAATGGGGAGAGAATAATAGGGATTTATTCTGAGCGACAAGTGGCGATTAGAAATACCTTGTTTGAGAGGAAAGATATTTATAAGCACCGTATACATCAGTCAGACTGGGGGGTGGAAGGTTGTTGATAGAGCATTGATGGACTATGTGGTTGTGCCCAGGAATGTAACAGGAAGATTGTTGGATTTGAGAGTTCTGAGATGAGAGAGTGGAGGTGTCCACTACCTGGTGGGGGGAAAGTTGAGTAGGAAGTAAGTGAGAGCTAGGAGAGTTGGGTGTGGCACGGATATTTTGAAAGTGAATGAGTTGGACAAAAGAGAGAGAATGATAGAGTATCAGAAGAAACTGAAAGATGAGTGGAACGCAGTGAAAGATCAAGAAAATGGCGGTGCGGAGGAGGAATTGCAGTTTTTGAAAAGTGCTGTGGTGGGGTATGAGGAAGAGGTGTGTGGTGTGAGACGAGTGGGTGGTGGTGTAAGAAAGGGAGGTGAATGGTGGTTCGAGGAAGTAAGTATGGCTGTAACTGAGATGAGACGTGCATATGAAGTGTGGTTGCAGAGGAAGGATGAGGTGTCTTAGGAGAGGTATAAGGAAATGAAGGGCGAGAAGGGCTGTGCATGATGCTAAAGTAGCAGCAGATGTGAGGTGGGGTAGGGGGTTGACTGAGAATTTTCATCATAATAAGAAAATGTTTTGGAAGGAGGTGAAGAGGGTGTGAAAGGGTTAGGATGGGAAGGAAGAGCGAGTAAAACCAGAGGATAGAAGGATGTTAATTGAGATGGATGCAGTAAGGAAGAGATGGATGGAGTATTTTGAAAGACTGTTAAATGTTGAGGAGAAAAGGAGGCTGAGATTGTGGCAGACAGAAGGGAGCAAGGTATAAATGTGTCGGGAGGACTGACTGTTCCTTGATCACGATGGAGGAAGTGTAGGAAGCAGAAAATGAGATGAAAGCAGGGAAAGCTGCAGGTATGGATGGGTGTGGTATGGAATGTTTGAAAGGTGGTGGAGCAACTATTGTTGAGTGATTAGTAAGATTGCTAAATGTGTGTTTTGTGAGCAGTTTGGTGTCGATTGACTGGACAAGTGCGTGTGGGGTTCCGTTGTATAAAGGTAAGGGTGATAAGTATGAATGTACTAGTTTTAGGGGTATACGTCTACTGAGTGTTGTAGGTAAGGTGCATGGTAGTACTGATTAAGAATTAAAGAGGGTACAGAGGGAGTGATTCGTGATGAGCAGTGTGGTTTTAGGAAAGTGAGGGGATGTGTGGAAATCAGGTGTTTGCTGTGAGACAGGTGTGTGAAAAGTATTTGGTAAAAGGTATGGATGTGTTTTGGACGTTCACAGATTTAGAGAAAGTGTATGATAGAACTGATAGGGAGGCTTTGTGGACTGTTCTGAGATTGCATGGACTAGGTGGTAGGTTGTTAATACGACTGAAAAGTTTTTACGTAAATAGTTCAGCGTGTGTAAGAATGGGAAATACCGTGAGTGATTAGTTTCCTGCGAGAGTGGGGCTGCGGCAAGGGATGTGTGATGTCGCCTTGGTTGTTTAATATTTATATGGAAGGTGTTGTAAAGGAGGTGAATGCGAGAGTGTTAGGTTGAGGTTTGAGTCTGGTGAATGCTGTTGGTAGAGACCGGAATCTGAGCCAGCTGCTGTTTACAGATGTTTGCTGTTTGCACTGATGGCTGATTCGGAGGAGAGATTGAGACAGCTGGTAGAGGAGTCTGGAAGTGTGTATGAAAAGAGAAAAATTGAGACTGAATAAAAATAAGAGTAAAGTGATGAAGTGTACGAAATTGGTAGAGGGGTAGAGGATGAATGTAGTTTTGAATGGTGAGTTGCTTGAGGAGGTAAAGTGTTTTAAGTAATTAGAGTCACATGTTGCTGTTGATGGAAGAAGAGATGTAAGGATGAAGTTTAAAATGAATGAAGTAGGAAAGGTGTTGGGAGGAATGTAAAAAGTGTTTAGATCTCGTTAGCTTAGAACGAATGTAAAGAGAAGGCTGTATGAGGTGATGTAGTGCCGACTGCGTCATATGGGGCTGAACATGAATATGGGTGTAGCAGAGAGGAAGAGTTTGAATGTAATGGAGATGAGGTGTTTGAGGAGTATGTGTGGAGTTACGCGTATGGATCGAGTGAGAAATGATAATGTTTTCTTTCAACGAATCAAGTGTGCGATGCATGTTTTTGCATCCCTTTTCCTTAAGGCGGCTCCACAGTCAGGGAAAAAAATTGAGTTAAATCAGGTGAGTTAAGTGTGCGATCATTAATCGACTAGGGTATGATCACTGGGGCAGTGCTGTTAGCCAACAGAAGCTCACTAAACGCCACGCAGGTACGAGCAGGTTTTATTTCCATCACATGTTCTGTTAAGTGCGAACCTTGGGGAGAATCTCAAATGCAGTTTCTTTCACTCTTTCTCTAACCTTACTTTCTGGACCCAAGCGCCCATCCTTAGATGGTTTAAAGAGGGCGGAATGGTGATAAGTGAATGTATGTATTAACACAAGCAAAAGTTCACTGACAATCCCCTGCAACCATTTGACCCTACCTTCTTTATTTCTTGCTCGTCCCCAAACATCAGAGACAATCTTGCTTTCTCACACTCTTTCCTTTTGCGACTCCTGTTTCTGTCACATGAAAATAATCCATGTAACACCTTCCATCACCACAGCCGGCAAGGAAGTGTTGGTGAACCTTTGATTGTGATAGTACAGGCAGTCCTCATTTATGTAAAAGGGTAGTACAAAATATCGACACATTTCTTACATTTGGTATTGCTAATTAGAGGAGACTGTCAGTTCAGCTTTATAGGGATCGAACTCCCATCCTCTCAGACAGCAGCCACCTTTCTAACCATATGTGTGTGTACAGATAATGGATGTAAATGACTGCACACCACGCTTCTCTGCCGCTTCGTACAAAGCCATGGTGGCGGAAAACAGTGAAGTTGGAGCCGCAGTCACAGTCCTAACCGCCATTGATGACGACGAGGGTAACAATGGAAGGGTGAGTTTTGTTCACTTTGTTGTGGTGTAATTTGAATGCAGATGACATCCTTTGTAGTTTATTTTTGCTGCTCCCAAACAACAGTACGCCTCTAATATTAAAGGGTAAATTTAATTTGTACCTTACCCATTCATTTTCAAAAGTGCTCCAAGCTGAGTAAAATCTTTAGGAGATGGGGAGACTAAAATGCAAAATGTTTTCCTGTAGCACGGTGGGTTAAAGGCTGTGTCTGTATACTTGAAATCACTCCTGATATAAAGATGTTTTACTTAAGAGTTCTCTCATTATTAAGTTGCTGATGAATGAACATATTTTCCTCACAAGTGCTTCAATGTGATTCATGATAAATTTGCTTGGAAGTAAAAAAAAAAAATCTGTTTGTTGTACTTTTAATCCCTGAGTCATTAATAAGAAGCATGTTTCACCTCAGGTTTCTCTGGTACACATCCTAGACTTTAAATGAGGACTGACTTTATAGCCTGGCACCTTTATCCCAGAGAGGATGGAATTAGAGCATTTTTAAGTTCCAGAAGTACCATAATGATTATAGATATTTTATTAATGCATTGGTGCAGTGAATTCAAGACCCACATATTAGTTTTTAAAGACCTGCATGCTGTTCTAGATCCACTGGCTGGTCACTCCTGCTGTAGGTATTTTAATGGTGTGTGTACCAACAGGTCCAGTACAGCTTTGATCCAGATGAGGAGGCTGTGGTGAAGGCCACGTTTCGCATTGACCCTCATACCGGCAGAGTGACATTGGCCATGCCCCTGGACCGAGAGACCAGGGGCACCTACTCCTTCACTGTGGTGGCTACTGACGGTGGTCCAGAGCCTCTGTCTAGTAGCGCCAAGGTCACTGTGGTAGTACAAGACTACAATGATAATCCACCAGTCTTTATCAGGGATTCTTACATCACTGCTGGTATGTCTCTAACGATTCTTTTTTTCTATCTCTCCAATAATAATCTTTCAGTCTTTACCAGGTTATGTTACTCAGAGCTACCTCTTGTCTATAGAATGATAGTCTAAAAGTTGTTACCAGGGATTCGTACATCACTGATGGTATGTTTCCTCAGAGCGGTCTGTCCATGTATGTATACAGTGTCAGTCCACCACTCATTACTAGAGATTATATCACTGCTGATATGTTTCTCAGTAGTTCTTTCTGTCCATCGATGGCCAGATGCCTTGAATAGACTAGCCGGAACAGGGATTTTAGTGAACCAGAAAAACATAAAATAGGACCGTCCTTGAGATAATAAGCCTATCACTGACTAAAATTTGGTAAAAATGTGATAATCTTAGAATGTACTACTCTGATTCTTTGGGAAAATTTCCGTATTAGCTCTTTGATTGTTAGGGTTTCCTTTACCTGATTTTCTTTGGCACTGGTAACACTGTAATAATTGGATGGCAGCTTGGTAGTGAAAGGTTTAACGAATAGTCACCCCGATTTTTCCGTCATTATACTGCTAATTAAAAGATATTCCTTAAGTATGTTCAACGCAGAATTTTTCATTACACAGTAATGGTAAATCATTCTATCATTAAATAGATACTGTACAGTGTTTGATACAGTAATTCACATACTGTAGTTTGGACTATGAGTTAATATTTTTAAAAGTAATCTGCTAGTATTCTCAGAACGTTATATATACATTCCACTCGTGATTTACACGTAGTAGTTACTTTCGTGAGGCCCAGCAGTCCTCCTACATGCCACACACCTTCACATGTCACCAGTTCGGTCCTACTGCCCTCTGTCCATAATAAACACATGATACTGCTTTGCCATTCAGGACTGGTGTAATAATGTTTTATGGAAATGAAGAATGTATGGGTGTCAAAAAGTTTAAGTAGCGTCATGATCAGGGATGAAGTTCAGAGGTTGATGTGCACGAGCAGAAAGAAGAAAGTCTGCTGGGTCACAATCAGCAGTGAAAAGGAATAGGGTAGTGAGCATAGACGTAAAAATGTCGTTGTTATGACAGTATTGCGATCCCCACTTAAACATACGGAAGTGAATTTTGTACTCTGTTATCAGGACACAAGTTAGGAGTAAGAGCAGTGGAAATCAGTTATTTATGAAGGGCATGATGATATAGGTAGAGACTGAGACAGGCAAAAGAGAAAATGAAGGGTCGTTGTTGGTGTTAACGACTTACTGGGTATATGATGGAAAGCACTGGGATGATTTAGCCGTGTGGAGAGATTGAGAGGGGGACTGGAAGAAAGTATGAGAGTGAGTAGGAGGGGGGGAGGGGAAGGGGGAGACCAAGGATGAGATGGAGGGATGGTGTGGAGAGGTAGAGGAGAGAGGGGTGTGTGTGAGCTGGAGAGAAGGCAAACTGATGGGAGAGGACGGTATGACATAGAGTCAATTCGTGTGTGATCACCCTTTCTGTGATTCATTTGTCTTACTGGTACATAGCATTTATGATATGTTGGTGGATCCTGTGAACGATTATGGTGAACGCGATCATCCTGTGCTACTGAACAGCAGAGTTCTGGAAAGGGTTACATTAATGCGGTGGCACCAGTATGACTGGGTGCCCTGGTTTTACCAATGTCTCTTACTTCCTTTTCCATCCTCTGAAAGGAGGATGTCGAACTGCAGGAAAAGGTCGACTTTAGCCTGAAGTCAACTGAGTTAGCTTTCAAACGAGCCTGAGGCCTGAACAACAGCAAGATTTAATGATAGCCACTGGAGTGATAACTAGAGGAGTGACTATGATTATGATAGAGTGCCACTGTGTGTGTTGCAGTACCAGAAGACACATCCACGGGGACAGCAGTAGTGGAGCTCAGTGTGAGGGACGCCGATCAGATCAAAACAGAACTCGACTACTTTATAACGGGAGGTGACTCGGATGGTCACTTCCTCGTCCACACCTCTGGCCAGGTAATTCTCACTCTTCTGCAGATGTTTTATGATTTACCTAGGTCAGTTTACGTTCCCCTGAGGGAAGTGAGTCATTTCCACAACCTGAATGCAGTTAAGTATGTCAGAGATGTGTTCCAAAATAACATTTTATATGTTCTGTTTGTCAAGCGAGGGTACTTACCATCCACTCGCTCATTTTAGAACTAACTTCAAGTGATTATAACCCAGGCAACCATTTACTACAAATGGTGGTAACTGTATAGCTAAATATACACCTGGTAATCTAGTGGGTTAAGACACCAAATCCTGATGTAGGATTTAAGGGTGTGCATCTGAGTGTTGTTGGGGTGTATTGCTCATACAGTGGCACTCAGGGATAAGCGACTTGATACCCTTGTTTACAATGTTGGGTCTAATAACCTAGTTCCAGGCCTTTACGTAAAGCTCCCTGCGGGGCAGTAAAGGCTTAGATGATAACGATGATATGCAACAATCAGTTTGCTTTTATTTGTTGTAACTGGATTACTTTCACAATTACCATACAATCAGTACACTAATAAATTTTGTTTGCATGAAATTTCCTGAGGCTATGAAGTAGGAGTGAGTTTCTTTAATTGCTGTTTATACTGACCCACCACTCTGACTACACCTGGCCATCACCTGAGCTGAAAGAAGTTGGGAGTACAGTATTTGTCAAGTTCGGAAAGAAATGTACTTGGCAGTCCTTATTTGATGTCTCCCTTTTTCACGTTCTGTTTATTTCAAGTCTGCAATAAGTGACCAAAAAAAGAACTATTTCAAGTGCCATTGCTGCTTCTGAAGCTGATTTGCCAGTTTCCCCCAGATACGAGAGGATACTGAGGTGCCATATGCAGCAGTCACGAGATGAGGCTATGGGTCATCTAGTTTGTCACTAAGAAACTTTGCTGCTTCTAATGCATTAGAAGCTCAATTCTTTAGTCTTTTGACGCCTAGAATATTCTGCTGGAGTATTGATTACTGTCTGACAATTTACAGTTCAGCCCTTCGTCTTATCTCAGCATGCTTGGGTTTCATTCTCCAGGGACTCTATCATGGAGAGACTACATTAACTTTCTAGCAAAACCCACCGCAGAGGGACTGGCTATGCTGTGTACAGGGGTCTTGTTCGCACCCAGGTGGAGTACATCTCTCTTGTGTTAAGGGTTTCCCACACAAACAGGTGTTCTAAATAGGAAAAAATATGAGTCTTTCTGTCCTCCCACTGAAATTCCTTCAACCCTTCTCTCTCTCTCTCTCTCTCTCTCTCTCTCTCTCTCTCTCTCTCTCTCTCTCTCTCTCTCTCTCTCTCTCTCTCTCTCTCTTTACTGCACTGTTGTATGCTATCTCTTTAATGTCGCTACTTCAAGGGCTACTGCTCTTCTGTACTGTCTACATGCATCACTTTTCTATTACGGTTGTCTCGTAGCACCTATGTGACAGACAGTTTTCACCCCTTTTCTTTCAGACTCTCTAATGAAGGAGTTAACCGTTACCCTTAGTCATGCATGTCTGCAACAGGTCAACTCTGACTTTTTCCGCGGTCTGATTTCCCTCTGTCTATGACCTCCCGCCTTTCAAACGCAATGTATCCAGACATCTCGGAATGAATGGATCTTGAATTGGACATTCTATTGTTTAGTTATTTTTTTCCTGGAAAGAACTTTTTTTATGGGCTTCTAGCCACTGCTTCTTTCCTGTTTTCATATAAAATAAATAGATCACTAAGGGAGATATATTACGTTTTTGCTGATTTATGCATAAAAAGTAAATCACTGAGGAAGACGTGTAATGAAATCTGCACGTCCATTTGTAATATGACCCTGTGTTTTCGCAGGTTTATGTTGCGGCTGCACTGGACAGGGAGAAGCAAGCCGAGTACACCTTGACTGTGACAGCTACCGATGGGAAATTCACCGCCAATACCACTGTTACTGTCACTGTCATTGATGTCAACGGTGAGTCCTCTCCATATGTGTATCACTAAGTATATTTGACACCATGAATATGGGTGACGTCCTTTTCATCCTCACTCTATCTGCTACTATGCAGTTTCATTCGACATGCAAAGGCTCGCTCGTCTTGAGGGGTTCTGTTATGGCTATAACTGACCTCTTCAGTTCCAAAAAGTTAATTCAAAACTGAATAAGATCGTTAGGAAATGGCAATATTAAAATGATTAGGACATCACCCGAACTTGAAAGTTTAATATGGTTTAACATTTTTTAATTCGTTACTCGTGCTTCTTGTTAATTAGTTAAGCAAGGCAACACCTGAAAACAGGAAACGCAGCATCATTCATTCTCAATCACTCTTTTACCTATTATATATAACTCTCATAAAGGCCGCCTTTGGCGGCCTCAGCTCGATGTCAAAAGACCAGAAATGAGTCATAACACGGGAACCGGTGGCCCGATTGGACTGATGTGGTTTTGGTCTTCAAGTTAGAGCATTTTAATTGTACCTTGCTCAAACAAAAGTTGCGCTAAGTTGCGCCGTTTTTGCTGTGTTAGAGTAACAAGCAAACCAACAAAACTACGGAAATCGGATCATTATAATATAGATGGTGTACATCCTCCATAACCAGGCTCCACGTGTTTATAGTTTACTTCATTCACTTCACTTGCCTTTAACTGAGTATTGGCAGCGAGTCGTCCCCCTACAAGCTACTTCATTCAGGTTTTTCCCCCATGCATACACACCTCTTACATTCCTGGACATTTAATAGGCTGCTTAATAAGGAATAATTTGTTACCTGTGTAAGGTGGTGGTGAAGCACATCGAAAAAAAAAAAGTAGTGGTATGGTGACGATTGTTGGTCCTGTGAAGTTTGCTACTGGCACCACCAGTACTGTTGCTGTTTATGATGGCAGTAATGAGACCTTTTCATTTGTTTATAGGTAAAGATATCTAATGGAAATAGATGGGCTGCCCAAAAAAAATTTTGAAGGTGAAATTAACGGTAATGTTGGAACAGATAGGATCTCAGTGGCTTAGAAGAAGAGAGTGGAGTACTACACCAGTGAGCGAGAAGGAACAGGAAGAGAAGTGACTGAAAGAGTGAGAGAGGTATATAAGGGTAAATGTTCTGCCATGGCCAACCCCTGTCAGGGGTTTCTTAGGAAGGAACAAGTGTTGGAAATGATGATGGTGATGATAAGTAATTAGCTGGTTAATATTGATTAATGACTTTGTGGACAGTGTTGGGTGTATGGAAAATATATCAGTTGAAAAAATACCCCAAAATATTTTGTGACATCGTTAAAAACACTCCTTACTTATAGTTAGTACTGCTTTATTACAGACAATGGGCCGATCTGCCAGGAGCCAGTCTACCGGCGAGAGATCTCCGAAGGTGTGTCGCCAGGGACGCACGTTACATCGGTAGTGGCCTGGGATGCTGATGAAGGGGCCGCCTCACGCAGTCGCTACACTCTGACCGGTGAAGGTGCTGAGCATTTTACTATCGATCAGCTAAGCGGTCATGTCTCCACTGCCACGCAGCTGGATCGTGAGACCAAGGATTACTACCAGCTGATGGTGAGAACATTCATATCATACGGAAAATTGACAACAATAACAACCATTCCCATATTATCCTACACGAAGAGAAGGGACCCGAGGCTATGATGACGTTCTGTACATTAAAGAGTAGGTGTCCAGCCTATGTCCTTTGGTGGCACTATACAATAAAAAAAATATACCCAGTCACCTCTTAGGGATCGAGTCTGTGTAAGTTCATTACTCTGACAGAGGTATTCAAACCACTAGATCACTTATCAGGTCTGGATTTCGCTACATTTGAGCACAAGCTTTCTGATAAGCTGCAGCTTACTATTGTGTGACAAGGTTTACCGTAGTCTTTTAACTTTAACTTTGCATAAAATTACCATCTCTTCATCGTGAATGCCGAGTTCCAACAATTCATTAGTCTCAGTCTCGAAGAAGTGCTGTAGATGAGATGAATTGTCATTTTCTGCCACTGACCTGTGTGAAAGCTGCAAAAGGACGAAACTCTGAGTCAAGGTGATACAACTATACAGTCTGACTGTGGGTATTAGCATTCTGGCTGCAAAGTGTTGCTCCTAACTTTGGCTGTGAAGGTGAGTGGTGGTCTAGTGGTTAAAACTCCCCAGTTAGAGTGACGGTCTTCATAG
>JAGKTI010012340.1:3943-24795 GCA_018397915.1 Birgus latro | reverse complement strand
ATCATCATCATCATCATCATCATCACAGTGTTGAGGGGGGAGGGGGCGCCTGTTTGTAACCCAGCTTGACATAATCTAACCTAGCCTGACCTAACCCTAAAATGTTCAGTAAAAAAAAGTTACTCCTCTTGTCTCTGTGATTACACCCTGCAGTTCGTAACGCCTTTTCCTTAGCGATTTATTCTTCATAGGACAGCTCAGTATACACCTGCACGTTAATGATAAAAATAACGTACGAGGGAGTGGCAACGTGAAATAAGCAAAATGAATCGCCAAGGACGATGTGTTGCGAAGCCTGCCATCCTATTAAGACTCAGTCCATAGGTGAATAAGGAGTTGGTCGGGGGGGGGGGTTACTTGAGATATAACCAAGGCTTCTATTATCGCAGGGTAAGGAGGCTCCCTAGCACCTTCCCCTTAGCGAAATATTTTTGGATATGACTAGTTAATATCGTATTGTGTGTTATTTATGCACAGTATGGCGATGTTTGAAGGATTTATATGACATAGATTAAGACTGAAGGGTATAATAAACAAAACAAGTGGCTTAAGAAAAGGCGTTAGGAAGCTTCCTAGAACGACAAGAATACGGACCCAAGAAGCGGTACAAAAGCTACAAAAATCTGTAAACACTGAGGGCAGTATTCCAGAAAACATGACAGGTTCCTAGCACATCTTTCCAGCGACTTATTTTGCTCACGGCTCCTTAGTATCCACTTGTAGTAATCAATCCGAACTGTACTGATGTTTAAACAATATGAATAATAAAGGAGAGAATGTAACGTTGTATTTAAACAATATAACAAAGGAGATAATATTACGTTGCATTTAAACGATACAATAAAGGAGAGAATATAACTATGTATTTAAACGATATGAATAACAAAGGAGAGAATATAACTATGTATTTAAACGATGTGAATAACAAAGGAGAGAATATAACGATGCTGTAGGGCAAAGAGATCGTAAGGGAAAGTGCTGTCTGTACCGCTTGGAGTTCTCACCTAACCCTGACACCACCTGAAGCATTTTTAACCTTACCTCTTACTGTCTTCTGGGGCATTTTCTTGTGCTGAGTCCCATCTGGTAGTTGTGGTGTTGGCAGGTGTGGTATTGGCAGGTGTGTTGGTGATGGATGTATTGCTCTTGTTGACAGGTGTGTTGCTGTTGGAAGACGTGTTACTGAAAGGTTTGGTTTTGACAGACGTGCCGTTAGTGATTTTAACAGTTGTGTTGTTGTTGACAGGTGTGGATGTGGTGGTGGTGACAGTTGTGTTGTTGACAGGTGTGGATGTGGTGGTGACGGGTGTAATCTTCTGCGGTACTGACGTGTTTTGCCTCCATTTTGGTGGTGGTGCCAGCTGTAAGGTAAAGGAAATACATTAGTTCCCTGCAGTAAGTGTGGACTTGTTGCCTCCATCTGAGTGGTGACGAGGCAAAGTTGTTGCTTGTTATAAGTGGCATTTTTGTATGTTCGTTGTAACTATTACGTGCTCAGCAGGAGTTGTCAAATGTGAATAATTACTCCACGTTAATGGTAATGGACTTTGCCGTGGGTCAATAAATGAAAAAGCTTAATTATTTCACGTGTTTTCGCTCAATGAGATCGAGCAGTAAAGGGTTTTATTTCTTTTGGGACGGTAATGAGACACGTAAAAAATACTGATGTATAGGAATTTTAAGTCAGATGGTGTAGCTGATACCAAAGCAAGGGGGAGAAGGACAGAGGATAGAGGATTTTTCCAACTTCTGTTTCATGGCAAGTGTGAGACATCTTTCTCT
Source organism: Birgus latro (assembly GCA_018397915.1). Lineage (NCBI taxonomy): Eukaryota > Metazoa > Arthropoda > Malacostraca > Decapoda > Coenobitidae > Birgus > Birgus latro. The sequence goes on along the minus strand of JAGKTI010012340.1, from coordinate 23,013 downwards.
GCAACTTAAATGAATGCAAATAAAATGAAATGAAATAAAATAAAATAAAATAAATAAATGCCAATACATCGTAGTTTCCAGTTCGTCACTCGTCTTTTGTGATTTTCTATATTCCCTTTACCAGATCACTGTAATATTCTGTAAATATGCAGTTCGCGCAAAATATAGACATGTAATGCAATATATACACACAGATAATACATACCTGACATCCTCTGACTTGACCCAGCCAATCTTTGAGTAACCAAGCCTAACCCAGCCCAACCACATAAGTCTACTCAAACTAACCTAACCCAACCCAACCACCTAAGCCAACGTACTCTAACCTAACCCAAAGAGCCCAGTCTAACTAAACCTAACCTAACACAACACATCCTAGCCTAGCCTAACCTGGCCTAATTCAACCCAACTTGGCCCGACCCAGTCTAATCAAATCCAACCTGCAATAACCGAATCTAACCTCTGTATATTAATCTATTGTCAGACGTATTAATCCCGTAAGGGATGGCCACAAACAATTCGCCTCCATGTCGCCCTGTCCTCTGCCACTTTCACTGCCATCCCCCCAGCCCACACACCTCTCTCTCATATACCTCTCTATTCCATCCCTCCATCTCATCCTCGGCCCCCCCCTTCCCTTTCCTCCCTCCACCTCACTCACATACACTCTCCTCGTTAGTCTCTCGCTCTCCATCCCCTCCACATGGTCAAACCACCTCATTGTATTTCTCCTAACGCTTTTTATCACATCCACACCAACACCACATCACTCCTCCTCTTCCTTATTTGTCAGTTTGTCTCTCCATGTAACTCCACATGCTCCTCTCAGATAACTCATTTCCACTGCTCTCACTCTTGACTGTGTCCTTCCAACAAGATCCAAGCTTCACTTCCATACGTTAGAGTTGGTATCATAATACTATCATGCAGAGACTTTTTTACATCTCTGCTCACTTCTCTATTTCTTAACACTGCTTTCAATCAACCAGCAACCTTTCTTTATTGTTGTACCCTTTCAAGCACTTCATCCTCCAAACTTCCATCCCTTCTCATCACACTATTCAAGTACTTAAATGCATCCACATTTTCCATTTCCTCATTATCCAACCTCACTGTACATACAGTGACCTCGTTTCTCTCGAAGACCATAACTTTGCTCTTTCCTACATTCACCTTTAGATTCAGTTTCTTACACACTCTCCCATACTCATTCACCAAGCCATGCAGTTCCCCCTTCGTCTTCACTTAACAACACAGTATCAACTGCAGACAACTGTGCAGGAAGTTTCCAACCGCTGCCCCCCCCCCCCTTCATTAGGGCCATTCCAACATCCACTGCCCTACCTTGTATCTCTTATAACTCCGTCCACATACAGATTGAACAACCATGGGACATGACACATCCCTGTTTCAATCCAACATTCAGACAGAAAATTTCAATCAGTTCACTACACGCACTGCAGCCTGAGTGCCCTCATACATACTCTTCACGGCATTCAACAACTTCCCATTTACTGCATATGTTCTTAATATTTTCCACTTTCCTTTTCTATCCACTCTGTCATAAGCTTCCTCCAAATCTATGAAGGCCGCATACAACGTCTTTCCCTTCTCTAAAAACTTTTCCACTTAGGACCTAAGGATGAATATATGATCTCACAGCCTCCTCCTTTCCTAAAACCTCCCTGTTCTTCTCCAACTAATTCCTCTGTTATATCCCTAACTCTGTCAGTAAGTATCCTACCATATATTTTACCTATTACAGGAAAAAGACAAATTCCTCTATGATTACCACACTTCTTTTTCCCTTTTTCCTTTGTACGGGGGAATAATTATTATACCTGACTTCCAGTCCTCCAGGACGCTACCCTCCCCCCAGGCCAAGCTGCACATCTTCCATATCCATTCTACTACTCTCTCTCCTCCATGCTTCAGCATTTCACCACACACTCCATCAATTCCTGAGGCTTTCCCCATTTTGACTTTTTTCCAGAGCGGGGCACCGCAATCTAAAATTCAACTCCGCAATCGCAATTTCGCAGCCCCTGACCCTCACCTTCCGCTACTGCAATTCCGCAAGAAACTTGGAATGTGCAGTTCCGCTACCTCAGTACCGCAACCCCAATCCAGTTTCACAATTTTCAGTACAAAGTGCACAAACAGGGGGTATATCGATTGGTAATGCAGTGAATTACTGTATTTATAATCTTTTTATGACACTAATTTCCCACAGTGACATGCATAGCTAACCATGAACAACTGCGCATGATTAGCTGTGTGCCACAAAACTTACTGCCATGCTGGCTTATAGTATGTCATATCGTATCGTATAAAATCATTTCTCCTGGTATCGCCCATCCCTGCTGCTAACCGACGCAGTGGCGCCTCGCCCGCCGCCGCTGCTGGCCGGGATCCTGTTCAAGCTTGATATTCATAAGTCATACTGTAGCCTGTACTAAGCGACACCAACGGCCACGTGGGAGATTACGGACAGGATTGCGATTGCGGAACTACTTCCGCAGCGCAGTACCGCAAGTTTCAGAGGAGTCTGCTGCAATCCCAATTCCACAGCTGAAATCATGCGGAAATTGCGGACTGCGGAAGAGATTGCGGAGGTGCCCAGCTCTTCCTTCATTGCTTCCACTACTTCCATCCTACTGATCTCTTCCTCACTTCTCACCATCCTCCTTCTCCCAGTCATTCCCCTGCCACATTTTTTTTTTTTTTATGCAAGGAAGAAGGAACCAAAGGCCACAGGCCTGCATACTGTTCCTTCCAAGAAAAAGCAAAAACAATACAAAAGAGAGCCAAATTCAAGATCCGTTCATTTCGAGATGCCTGGACACTGCGTTTGAAAGACTGGAGATCATAGGAAGTAGGGAATACAGACAGAGGGAGACAGTTCCAGAGTTGACCAGTTGCATAAATGAAGGACTGGGAGTAATGGTTAACTCTTGCATTACAGAGTTGGACAGAATAGGGATGAGAGTTTGTTGCTAGACGGGTACTTCGTGCCCGTCGTAGAGGTGGAGGGATGCAAGCAGACAGTTCAAAGGAACAGTGACCATTGAAGTAGTGATAGAAGAGAGATAAAGATGCAACAGTGTGGCAAAGAGACAAAGGTTAAAGGGAATCAGTAAGAGGAGGAGAGTTAATGAGACGAAAAGCCTTTGACTCCACCCTATTGAGAAGAGCTGCATGTGGGGAGCCTCCCCACACATGAGAGTTGTACTCCATACATGGGCGAATAAAACCCGTGTACAAGGTCAACAACTGTGCAGGGGTAAAGAAAGTTCGGAATCGGCTTAGTACACCTAATCTCTTGGAAGCAGATTTCACAAGAGATGTAATATGTTCTTTCCAAGACAAATCCCGAGAGTATGAAACCCCAAGCATGTTCAAGGATGATGCAGGACAGAACTGGACATCATTAAACATTAGTGGGTAATCCTGAGGTAGATTTTGTCGGGTTGATAAGTGTAAGAACTGAGTTTTTGATGCATCATCAGCATATGAGTGGATAGGGTTATATGTACAGCTTAGAAGGTCATTGATAAATAAAAGAAAGAGAGTTGGTGATAGGACAGAGCCCTGAGGAACACCACTGTTGATAGGTCTAGAAGAAGGACGATGGCCGTCTACAACAGCAGCTATAGAACGACCAGAAAGGAAGCTAGAGATGAAGGCACAGATAGAAGGATAGAAACCGTAGGAAGGTAGTTTGGAAATTAAAGATTTATGCTAGACTCGATCGAAAGCCTTTGAGATGTCAAGTGCAATGGCAAAGCTTTCGCCAAAGTCCCGAAATGAGGATGACCAGGAGTCTGAAAGGTAGGTGAGAAGATCGCCAGTGGAGCGTCCCTGACGGAACCCATACTGACGATCAGAAAGAAGGTTGTGACAGGAAAGATGCTTTAAAATTTTTCTGTTAAGAATTGACTCGAAAACTTTTGAGACACAGGATGTTAAAGCAATTGGACGATAGTTAGAGGGTTGGGAATGGTCACCCTTCTTTGGGACTGGCTGAATGAGAACAAACTTCCAGCAAGAAGTAGAGGTATAAGTTGATAGACAAAGGTGAAAGAGTTTACCTAGGCAAGGTGTAAGCACAGAAACACAGTTTTTGAGGACAACAGGAGGGACTCCATCAGGCCCATATGCCTTGTTAGTATTAAGGCCAGTGATGGCAGAATGTACATCAGCTGAAGAAATTTTAATGTCAGTCAAGAGGAAGTCAGAGGGGGGAAGTGATGGAAGAATAGCACTGGAATCGTCTAAGGTGGAACTGGAGGAGAAAGTAGAAGAAATAGCTACAGAGCCATCAGAGTAGAAAAGAGGAGGGAAGGATGATGAGGTAAAGTTGTTAGAAAGGTTTTTGGCAAGTTGCCAGAAGGAGCGAGAAGAATTCGAGTTGGAGAGTTGAGAACACTTAGCACGGATGAAATTATTTTTAGCAGAGCGAAGAACAGATTTAGCACGATTCTGGGCAGAAATATATAAAAGATGTGATTCAGGGGTGAGTTGGCTCTGGTACCTCTTATAGGCCCTCTCCTTGTTGCGGACAGCATTAGAACAAGCGTGATTAAACCAAGGCTTTCTTGCATTAGTCAAAGGATATGAGAAAGGAATGTATGCTTCCATGCCCGAGAGAATAACCTCCGTAATGCGCAAGGCACACTCAGATGGCTCCCGGCCATGGAAGCAATAATCATTCCAAGGAAAATCAAAGAAGTACTGCCTGAGGGCCTCCCAATCTGCAGCTCCAAAGTGCCACAGGCGGCGCTTCTTTGGAGGGTCCACAGGCCGTACCGGAGCGATAGGACACGTTAAGGTAATAAGGTTATGATCGGAGAAGCCCAACGGGGAGAAAAGATTAAAAGTGTAAGCAGTAGGATTAGTTGTTAGGAAAAGGTTAAGTACGTTGGGACTCTCTCCAAGGCGGTCAGGGATACGGGTAGGGTGCTGTACAAGCTGCTCTAGGTCATTAAAGATAGAAAAGATGTTGGCTTGTTCACCAGGTGGATCAGTGAAAGGAGAGGAGAGCCAAAGGTGGTGGTGAACACTGAAATCTCCTAGAATGGAGATTTCAGAGAAAGGAGAAATGGATAGAATGTGTTCCATCGTAGAAGTAAGATAGTCAAAGAATTTTTGATAGTCAGTAGAATTAGGAAATAAGTAAACAGCACAGATATATTTAGTCAGAGAATGACAGGAAAGCCGAAGCCAGAGAGTAGAGATTTCAGAAGAATCAAGTTCAGGAACACCAGAGCAAGATAGATCTTTGCGTACATATACGCAGCAGCCACCTTTGGCTTTGAGATAATAATAGAGAAAGTAGAAGGATACAGAAAAGGGTTTGCTGTCAGTTGCCTCAGACAGCTGAGTCTCAGAGAGAAAGAGAAGGTGAGGTTTAGAGGAGAAGAGGTGGTGTTCAACGGAGTGAAAGGTAGAGGAAAGGCTGCAAATGTTACAGAAATGAAGAAGGAGTGAGTCAGACAGTGGTTCCAGGCAGCTCTGTGAGTCGTCACCGGGAGAGGGGCGGATGGTGGGGGCATTTATGGTCCCCCCCCTGGGGACTCCGAGGCATGATTTATGTTCGCCATTTTCTTTTTACAAATTTTGAGATGGAAGTGTAGTGTGCAGTGTGCATGTAGTTTGGTGTTGACAGTTAGAGAATCTTGTATTGGAGAGCATGCTGGTCTACTCTCTGTGTTACTGAAACACTGAAAAAGTTCAGCAAAGGGGGATGGTCAGGAACAAGTCCTGAAGGCTGATGAAACTGGAGCTCCAGCTCTCCCTGTCATCAGCCTTCCATCCACCTTGGGAGTACTGCCCTGCTCGACTGGTGCTACAGTCTACTCCTCCTAGCATTACTTTCATTCTCTATGTTTAACAGCTCCTTAACCTGCCAAGTCCCACCGACGTACGATGCACGTCACTACTTTTTTTTTCCACGGACAGACCCACTGACGTGCATCATACGTCAGTTAATTGCAAGGCCCGTTGTTTGCACATTTTTCAAGATTCGCGGGTGTTTTTTGGTAGGCATATGTGGGAGACCTTCCTCTACCTGCTGTCAAGCGGGGATACTGCCTGGCCCCACCTGACCAACCCTCCCCCCTCCCCACCCTCCCCCTAAACTCGGCCAGTAAAGACATGTTGCCCCACGGCCTCTCCAATGACGAAATTCACGGTGAAAGTGATTCCTGAGGTGAAGGACGAAGAAACAAAGAAGCTAGAGCAAGAAACAAACAGACGTGATGAGGTGGTAATGTCATAAAGGAAGGTGCCATGTGTGGATGTGTTTGGTGACTGAACAGTGCTTCTATTGCCTATATAATTGTGTGAAAACCAATATAATCTTGTACTACACATAAATTCGTACCAAATAAATAAATAAATACTTAATTTAAATTGGTTTGAATTAGTTAACCCTTTCAAAGTTCGTTTTCTTTGTAGCCAGGTACCATGAGAATGAAGGAAAATGTAAGGCTGAGTGACACCTGTATAAGCTCAGGAGGGCGATTTCTCTATGAATTTTCGATGTTTCTCGCCAAAAGCGGAGGTTTGAACAAAAAAAAAAAAAGTTGAAAATTGGTTGGGTTCTGAGGGTGTGTTGGGTAAAAAATCGGCCGGGACTGGAGGAGTTAAAGTGTCCTCTCCATCTGCTCACTTTTTCTCCCTTCTCCATTATCAGTCTGCTGTTTTTATCTTTCACTCCCTCACTAACATCTTTATCACCCTGTCTAACTCTCTTTACCTTCTTCCAGGACAGTTTCTTACATTTCCTTCACCTTACATTCAATTCCTTCCAGATTCCTCATCCACTCTCTTCTTACTTTCTCTCTTACTAATCTTTTCACCTCTCTCTTCCTCTCTACATATAACTCACTCTTCCATCTCTTAACTTCCTCCATGCCTCTGCTTCACATCCACTCACAATATGCTTTCTTCTTTTGTGCCGCAGCTTGCCTCATCTCCTCATTCCACCATGCTGTTCCTTGCACTTCCTTTCGTTTTCTCTTTACCCCACACACCACCTCACATTTTGTACAGATTTCTTTCATGGATATCTTCACACACTTCCACCTTCCCCATTTGCTCCAAATCAAATTTACCTAATCTGTCCCCCACTTTTCTCATATAGTCTGCATTTTTTCCGTTCTCTTGTAACTCTTCTACCCTCCTGTATGGACTGCTTCCTCCTATCCTTCCCTCCTTTTTTTCCTCCATTGCACTTGAACCTTGACTTTCATCACCACCATGTGGTGGTCAGAAAGTCCACTCCCGCAACTTTTGTATGCTCCTGCATCCATTACATACCATCTCATTCTATCATCCACACACACATAACCAGTCATTGCCTTCCATTCATTCAGTTCACCACCCACCTTTCTCATCACTCGCCACGTATACCTGTGGATCCTTCTGTGCCTAAAGAGGGTACTGGCTATCACTAATCCCCTCCTTGCACAAATGTCCACTAGAGCACTGCCATTCTCATCCACTTCTGCTGGTGCACCCTACTCACCAACTACTCCATCCACCTTCACATTTCCTACTTTTCCATTCATATCACCAGTCAAAAAGACTCCCTTATTCCTCTCAGACCTTCCTATGCAAGCTTCCACATTTGCCCAGAACTCTTCTTCCACTCTGCTTGCACGATCTTGCGTTAGCGCATACACACACACAGTCACCCACGTTTGTATTCCCACTTTCACTCTTCCCTAAACAATCTTTGAACCAGCTGATCCATACTTTCTAACATACCTATTCTGCAATGTTCTAACTTAACCTAACGTGATGTAACCTAACCTAATCTAGCTAAACTTACAAATACATTACCCAACCTAACCTAGCCTTACTTACAACTACCTCTTGTAACCTAATCTCCTACACTGACCTAATATGATCTAACCTTTGGCATGGTAACAACAAGTTGTCCGGTGACCTGTGACCTCTTAGCGGTGGCCTGACCTGACCTGACCTCCTCAAAGAGCACCAACTGCAGCACCTTGCCTCTCACCCCCACCCGCACGTACCTAGGCTCCACCTCGCAGGTCACCAGCGATGCGTCCAAGTACCTGTGCCGGAAAAGGTATGTAGTAGTAGTAGTTGTGTTGTTATTGTTGTTGTTGTATTGTTTGGTTGTTGTATTATTGTTGTCTTGCTCTCTGGCTGTGCATTATCCTCCTTTACGTAGACAGGGGCGGGTTGAGGGACGTCTGTATAACCAGGCAGCGGATCTACCCTGTTATATCCATGCCACCACGTGAAGGAGTCCAGGCCCGTATTTTACTCGGATAAGGAAGCTACTTAACACCTCTTCCTTAGCGATTTATTTTGGGATGTGACTGGTAAATATCCTTACATTACACAGGGGAAGAAAGTATGGTGTAATAAGCAGAGCAAATCGCTTAGGAAGAGGTGTTAGGGAGTTCCCTTATCCTACGAGAATGCCACCCTCTGACCAGCATCGGGAAAAGATTATCATCAGTCCCATTCTAAGTGTCACTTCCGTAGCGATTTATTTTGCTTGCTCCATCGTAATATTCTTTTCTTTGTTAATTTTTTTAGGATTCCATTACCCCATAACTGGTATTAGTGATAGATAAGACGATGTTCTGATGTAACAGGCAAAATAGATCTCTAAATGAATGGAGAGAGAGAGAGAGAGAGAGAGAGAGAGAGAGAGAGAGAGAGAGAGAATTAACCAAACAGTTTTTATGACCGCACAAGTATGAGTCAAAAGTCAGGGTCACACAGCTGGGTCAAACGTCGATCTAGCAAAATCAACTTCAAGAGATTTTATGTTTTTTTACCAAACTTGGGGGAAGGGTTGAGGGAAAGGTAAGAAGGAGGTGATTCGATTTTGAGACCAATCAGTCAGAGGCCGGGTCACAGGGCAAGGCCAAAGTTCTCCCCGTGTTTCTGTGTGTGACCAAAATAACTCACATCGTTTTGATATGATGTTACCTAAACTTGGTGGAAGGGTTTAGGTCAGCAAAGAATAAAAGAACAATAGACCATAGGCCATGGTCACACAACATGATCATCTTAAAGATTTTAAAACCGATTTAAACCAAACTTTGTGGAAGGATAAGAATATAAGAATTCGGCTTTGAGAACAATCAGTGTCACTGGGAAAGGTCAAAGTCCAAGTTCACAGGATAAGGTCAGTTCATAGTTTTGATTTGACATGAAGCAGACTTGGTGGAAGTATTAAGGGTCAGGCAAGAAGCAATGGGTTTAGTTCTGAGAACAATCAGTCAAAGGCCAAGGTCAAAGGGCAACAGCAAAGTTCGACCCATGTGTCTGTGTGTAAACAAGATAACTAAAACAGTTTTGATCTGATCTGGATCATACTTGGCGTGTGAGTTGAGTATCATCAAAGAGGTCGGCCTGGGTCAAAGATCCATGTCACATGGCTAGGTTTTCTTAAGCAATTTTTATCTTATGTAGACTGAACTTTGTGGAAGGGTTCGGGTTACAACAAGGAAAAACAAATTCGATTTTGAGGTGGCTCAGTTCAGACGCCCCTCCTGGGTTCTGCTGAGTTACTTAGTGACTCACATCCTGCTGTTGTGAGGGTTGTGTTACTAGTAATGAGTGTAGTGACTTTTGTTATAAATGTTGTAGTTAGTGTGTTCTTGTATACCACAGTGCGTTCTAGTGTGCAGTGTGGTGATAAGTGTTTCAGTGTGTTGTGTGATGAGTGCTTCCACTGCCAGAAAAGCTCCTTTGATTTAAAGGAATTTCTCGAATTAAAGCTGGAGATACAAACCATCAGGCAGGACATGGAGTGGTGGCGTCTTCGCCGTGGGTCTACCCCCTAGAGGCTGTCGAAGCAGAAGAGGAGGACAGCATGGGAGCCAAACCACCACAAACCCCCTCGCCCCTCACGGGGCCCGAGAACCTGGGAGTGGCTTTGGTCACCCAGGCAAGTACCACATCTCTCTACACAACTCACACAACAACACCGTTTTTTCTACACCGAGAAAAGTCTCCCTGGCGGTCATTTCTTGACGACTTCTTCTGGCCGGGGACATCGAGAGCAATCCTGGACCCACCAACAAATACACATGTCCAACATGCTCAAAACCTATCACCTTGAGCTGACAGACAAAGGGTTCAGTTCTGTGCAATTCCTGCAAGAACTGGACCCATTACACCTGCACAACACTTGCATCCAGAAAACATTACACAAACACCTGGACCTGCTCCTTATGTTCCTTCGCCCCACCCACTAACCCCATCACCAACCCTGCTCCAACTTCCTCCACACCTCCTCAGCCCAACCCACCAATCCTTCCCACACCATCCAATCCTCCAACCCCTCCCATCCCACCCCAACATAATCCACCCCAATCTAATCCACCCCAGCCCTTACCTCCACCACAACCTTCTCCTACACCTTCCCCTCCACGCACTCCACCATCTCCCCTCCGTGCTGCAGCACCCAACATACATCGCACACATAACATAAACATCCTTCAATTACACATAGATGGCATAAACACCAAAAAACAAGAACTCACACAATTCTTCAAACAACAGAACATACACATTGCCATCTTACAAGAAACGAAACTACACACAACACAAAAAACACCTACATTTCATTATTTCACCACCATTAGACAGGACAGGGGCGACGGCGGTGGCGGTGGACTCATCACCCTGGTACACAAATCCATCAACTTTTCAGATACCAGTGCACACACAAAGTCACTTCTCCCCCCACGTGACACTACAGCAGAAATACGAACAATTAAAATAACCACTGGTAACAAATCACACATAACAATTGCCAAAATATACAATCCCCCCCAGTCATCCCCTACAGTACCACACAGTTACTCTCCACAAATACACCACATCACTAACATACCCAACATCGCCCTGGGTGGTGATTTCAGTGCCAAGACATCGGTCTGGCATGTCAACAACCCTGACACAGACAGAGGGCTGGTACTACAAACCCAAACAGATCATCTTTTTATACTGAAAAATCCCCATCAACATACCCATATCCCACACCAAGTTCTCTTCTTCCCATCATCCCCAGACATCACCGTCTGCTCCCCAAACCTCGCCCTCACAACATCCTGGAGAGTGGTCAGAACCCTTGGCTCTGACCACCTCATGATTATCATCAATACCAACACCAGAATCACCCCTGCAGGTCACAGACACACATACACTAATTATAAGAGAGCCAACTGGGAGGCTTTCACAAATGAAACAGAACAACACTTTGAAACATTGAACAGTTCATCCATCACAAGCATCAACACCGTTGTGCACGCTTTCAATACAGTTATACAAAATGTAGTCTAAAGACACATCCCTAGAAGCAAGAGAAAAAGACACAACCCCAACATCACACCAGAAATTCAAGGCCTCATCAGCCAACAGGACACACGTCGACACTCCCCAACACCCCATACCCATGACACCGTACAACAAATACAAGAACTCAACACTCAAATAAACAATAAAATATCAGAACGGCAAACAATAAATTGGAATAATAATCTCCAAACACTTAACCACAAAACAAACACTAGCAAACTCTACGAAACACTAAACAGCATCACACTCTCCAACAGCAACACTGCACAATCACACGCTGCCATCACAACAACAGTCACCATACCTTCAAACAAGCAAAAAGCAAACACTCTCATCACTCTCTTTTCACATGTCAGCCATCTAAACCCCCATCCCGACGACCGACGTATCATCCGACATAAGAGACAATTCCCCACAGACCCAGACTTTGCACCTTTCACATACAACCAGACGAAGCACATCATTAGCAGCACTCATCTGCTCATCTGCCTGTGGACCAGACAACATAAGCAACATACACCTTAAACACCTTGGACCACAAGGCATACAAGCACTCACCAACAAATCAAACTACAGCAACTCACCCAACATAATACCCAACACCTGGAAGCAAGGCATTATCATCACTATCCCCAAACTCAACAAAGACCCCACATTACCTACCTCACACCACCCCATCACACTCCTCTGCACCCCCTCCAAAGGCACTGAACGACTGATACTACAACTAGTTACACCTCACACCTCCCTAGCCCCATCACAACATGGTTTTAGGCCACTACACTCCACAAACACTCTCCTTACAGACCTTACAGAGAGAGTTTTTGATGGCATGAACTCAGCTAGGCCACCACACAGAATACTCCTTGTCACACTGGACATTAACAAAGCTTTTGATGAGATCCTCCACCACAACCTCACAAACAAAATATTCGACAGAAACATGCACAACAACAGAAAAAGATGATTGGCAAACTACTTTACCAGGCAGATGTGCACATGTAACTTTTGCCGGTCAGTGTTCGAACATCAGAAACTTCACAAATGGCGTCCCCCAAGGATCTGTTTTGTCTCCTACACTCTTTAACTTATACATGCACAACATACCCACACCCCACAGACCACAGATACACTTAGCTTCCTATGCAGACGACATAACGCTTACATATACACACCAAAATGAAAGCACAGCAAACAAGCATTTACTGACGCCACAGCCTTGAGATATTGGTGGCCAATAGAGAAACTTCCTCGACACAGTGCCTGTGGCACTGTCTTTGATGCAAAGCATGCAGTGGTTTGCAAGAAGGGAAGCTTTGTTTGCATTCGACATGATGAAGTACGTGACCTCACTGCAAAAATGCTACAGGAAATATGCCATGATGTCACCACAGAGCCAGCTCTACTACCCCTAGGCAGTAAGCACTTGATCCACAGAACATCAAACATATCAAATGATGCAAGTGGGAATGTCAGTGTTCAAGGTTTCTGGAAATGTGGGTAGAGGGCTTTCTTCATCATTAGGTTATTTGACCCTATGGCAGCATGTCACCGCGAACTCTCTCACGGCTGCACAGAAGAGGGATGAACAAGAATAAATCAGTCAAGAAAGGATCCGACATGAGGACCACGGTCTATTCACTCTCCTTGACTTCACAACATGAGGTGGGATGGATCCAGAAGCGGTGAGATTCTACTCAAGGCTGGCAAAGGTTCCTTTTGAGAAGAATCATCAGCCTTAGAGTTCTATTAGGCCTGGATGAGATTTCGACCGTCATTCTCCCTCATGAAGTCTCCACTCCTATGCCTAAGGGATACAAGGTCATCAGCCCTCAGGCCTGTCTCTCTGGTGGGTATGGACTGCGAAGCTACTGCAGACGAAAGCTGCATGGGCCAGCAACTCCAGTAGACTAATGTCTTTATTAATAAGCACTGTAATATTAAGACAAAAAAAAGTAATGGAAGTGTCAGGACTCTAAAATATCATAATACAATACATCATAGCTAGGAATGTGCATATGTAATCTAGAGGTTAGATGAAAGTCATGGCTGGAGCTGGAGGAAATGGCATTTGCACATTCTCTCTAAGGAATGCCATAGACAGCAGGTGTGATGCTTGATTACAAGTACGATAGATGTTATTTTATCCCACCGCAGCCACCAAAATCATATCTATCGTACTTGTAGTTAATTATATCGTAGAAGTAGCCGTGGTGTTATAACAGTAAGTTGATCTGTAGTAGATAATGTTAGCTGTACTTGTCGATAACAGGAGAAAAATAAAGATGAGTCTGGGATTTAACTGTAGTTTATTTTCTTCAAAAGCAATATCTCAAAATGTCTCACAAGAGTGTATTGAGGTGAGAGTGGTTTCATGCTTGTTACCTTCGCGCGCTTTCCCACTGTGCCTCTCTCTCCTAGAGCCCTCTTCTCGCTTCTCTCTCCTAACATCTTCTGCCTGCCAAATTCTTCTCTCTCGTATATGAGTGACTGTGTCACGTGTAAGGCACGGTTGAGTGGAACCTTCCAGAAGCCTGGGGACTTTCCAGTCAAGCGTCACACCTGCTGTCTATGGCATTCCTTAGAGAGAATGTGTGAATGCCATTTCCTCCAGCCCTAGTCATGACTTTCACCTAACTTCTGCATTACATATGTACGTCCCTAGCTATCACGTATTGTTTTATGATATTTTAGAGTCCTGGCAGAAGTAGGAGTAGATGGTTGGTAACCACAGACATTAGTGTGTTTGGGGCCAACGTACTGTAATATGAGGGTTAGTGTCAACCTTCAATTACAACTCCAGATGGTGAACTGTATTATGAAGGTTGGTTTTGATCTTCACAATATAATTCCCAAATGGAAGTGATTAAAAAGGTAGTAGTAATAGTAGCAGTTATAGTAACAGTAATAGCAGTAGTAGTAGTCGTGGTAGTAGTAGTAGTAGTAGCAGTTGTAGTAGTACTAGCAACCCCAAGTTCAGCTGAATGTGAAACCGGTGAATTGCAGGCTGAAGCTTCCTACTTCCTGCAGATCACCATCCTCCATTCGAGGGCTATGGAGAGAGTTGAGGGACGTTTGTATAACCCTACTCCGGTTCACCGAGTCTGGCACCATCAGTGATGTCTTCAACATCTGTAGCACTGATAAAGGTGCTCAGTACTGGATATACCTTTTTGTATTGCCTTTATATATTGGTTCTCACAATATACATATAGAGGTTTACATAGTGCAGAGGATTTACATCTTCAATACAAGTGTTGAGGACATCACTGATGGTAATACATAGAGGTTTACACAGTGCAGAGGATTTACATCAACAATACAAGCACTGAGGACATCACTGATGGTGCCAAACTTGGTGAAATGGAGTATAGGTAGCTCCATCACTTAGCCATATCGGTGCCACCGCGTGAAGGCGCCTCTCCCCACGTCCCTCAGAAATGTACAGGATTATTAAAAGGTGCAATATGTAAAATAAATGGGTGAAGAGACTTGGCAGAGTGTGATGGCGGGTAGGAAGCACCTTTGCAGTACAGAGTAGCGTCTCACTTATATGTATTGACATGAAGGACGAAGCAGTTGTTGTCCTCATCCTCGGTCAGTGTGAAGTCCAGCTTGGCGGCGTTGACGTTGAGAGGACGCCCATCTTTGCTGAACAGACGCACTGGCCCATCCTGCAACACAACGCAACAGGCTGAGTCAAAACTATGCAGACATAGGCATGGACGTATCAAGGAGTATCGTTCCATGCTGCAACACAAAACATCACAGGTACAGGATGAGGCAAAAGTATGGAACCATAGGGATGCACGTAAGATAGAGTATATTCTGTGATTTCCATTTCCCCTATCTTTAATATTTCTAGGTTTTTGACTCATGCTGTACAGTCGTCAAAAAGTAAAGTACAGGAGCAGGTAAAGGTGGAGTATGCAAAAACTGACCGAGAAAGAGATGCTGAAAGTGTCCTCGTTGTTTATTGTAAGGAAGTACATCAATATTAACGTCTATGTCACCTCGTTATTTACAGCAAGGAAGTACATCATTATTAACGTCTTCTATGTTACATCGTTATTTATTGTAAGGAAGTGGATTATTATTAACATCTGTTCAATACCTTCATTTTTGGTGGCATTTTCTCTCCTAATTAACGCCACACCTGTGCCATACCTTCTTTTTGGCTGCTGTGTCCTTCCTCTTGGCGTCTTGTCTGCTGCGTCTGCGGTAAATATGGCGGTGCATAGCAACCCTGGCTTCTGGGGTGTGGTCGCTGTCTCCTCTCCACCACCTGCACCCAAGGACACCACATTAACACTAAGGCTTGTACACTCCTATGGTAAGGAAGGTCCCTAGCACCTCTTCCTTGGTGATTTATTTCCCATACATACTTATTTTTGCTTCACCACCCTTATAATATCGACATAGATTGCAAAGATAACACACAAGAGTATGGTAACGAAGCAGAATCAGAAATAAACCAGTATGGAAGAGATGTTAGTAAGCTTCCTAACCCCACGAGAATACCGACCTACATCCTAATTTAAAGTAATATATTTTCGCATTCTTTTTGTTCTATTAAATGATTAGTAAATTAAAGAATCATTTGCTCATTATATTTTCACTGGCACTTATAAGCTGGTTTGCCAGTTTACCCAGTTTATATTACCAGGTGTGTAAGAAAAGGTGTTACGTTGTGGACCTTCGCCCTGACTTACTAAAGAACATCCTGTATAGGTGTGTTATAGTGGCAGTGTTGTGGTAAGATGACGATGATTTTTGTACCTCTTTCGTAATGATTTATCCTGGATATTTCGTGTCTGTATTCCCTTTCAGGCTACCGATATTTTTTTCTAATAGCGACAGGGATTTTTTTTTTTATACAGAAGATGAACGGAAGAAAGAAAAACAATGGTAAAATAATCCATGTACCAGATTACAGGTGTCTGTCGATAAAAACTACAAGAAAACCTAGTGGTGACAGACAGATATAACTGACAAGAGAAGAGGTGTTGCAGGATACCAGCCTGGGCGCCAATGGACATTTTGTGGCAGGTCTTTCTGTGTGATTCATTGAGCACATTGCACACAACATTGTTTTGTATGCTGTTTATATGACTGATGTCGACACAGTTTACATCAAAACATTAAAAGGTCTTGAGGTGTTATGTGCATAATTAATCGCTAAGGAGAGTGTGCAACGAGCCCTCCTATGCCTCTCATGGGTAAGGGAGCTCCCTAACTCCATTTCCTAAGTGGCTTATTTGGTTATTACACCTTACCGTCCTTCGTGTTATAAATCCTTCCCATATCGCTATACCCTTCATAAATAGCGTACAAAACGATATTGATCAGCCGTATCCAAAAATAAATTAGTAAGGAAGAGGAGCTAGGGAACTTCCTTAACCGACGAGAGTACGGGTCTGATAATATACAATCCTAGTTTCCGTCCGTTTCTTTGTGCCTCCTTCCTCCATCACAGGTACAAACGCTTACACTGACAACACACCCACTCCAGCACCAAGGGACACTACCTCTATGCCTCTGTCTGTCTGTCTGTCTCTCTGTCTCTCGCCGCTGAATCAGTGGGTGGAGGCCGACCACATACCCAGGGACAGAAAGTGGTGCTCATCGGCCCTACGAATCCCCTGTCCTTCGCAAGTCATAAAACATACATACATACATACATGCATACATACCTGCATACATACGTACCTACATAAACGCACAGATACATACAAACATACATACATATATACATGCACCCATACATACGTACATACATACATACGTACATACATATATATATACATAAAATACACACATACACACCTCATACATGCATCCATACACACATACTCGTACGTACATACGTACCGCACGTATATACATACATACATTTATACATCCGTCTACGTGTACATCTATATACATACATACATACATACATCCGTCTACGTGTACATCTATATACATACATACATTCATACATCCGTCTACGTGTACATCTATATACATACATACATCCGTCTTCCTGTCCATTTATATACATACATACATACATACATCCGTCTACTTCTCCAACTCGAACTCTTCTCGCTCCTTCTGTCACCTTGCCAAAAACCTTTCTAACAACTTTACCTCATCATCCTTCCCTCCTCTTTTCTACTCTGATGCTCTGTAGCTATTTCTTCTCCTGATAAAGCAGATCTCTTTGCTCAGACTTTCTCCTCCAATTCCATCGTAGACGATTCCTGTGCTGTTCCTCCATCACTTCCCCCCTCAGACTTCCTCATGGCTGACATTAAAATTTCTTCATCTGGTGCATTTTCTGCCATCACTGGCCTCAACACCAACAAGGCATATGGGCCTGATGGAGTCCCTCCTGTTGTCCTCAAGAACTGTGCTTCTGTGCTTACACCCTGCCTAAGTAAACTCTTTCGCCTTTGTCTGTCAACATGTACTGCTCTCATTCAGCCAATCCCAAAGAAGGGTGACCATTCCCAACCCTCTAACTAACGTCCAATTGCTTTAACATCCTGTGTCTCAAAAGTTCTCGAGTCTTAACAGAAAAATTATAAAGCATATTTCCTATCATAACCTTTCCNCTTGTACTGCTCTCATTCAGCCAATCCCAAAGAAGGGTGACCATTCCCAACCCTCCAACTATCGTCCAATTGCTTTAACATCCTGTGTCTCAAAAGTTCTCGAGTCTTAACAGAAAAATTTTAAAGCATATTTCCTATCATAACCTTTCCGATCGTCAGTATGGGTTAAGTCAGGGACGCTCCACTGGCGATCTTCTCACCTACCTTTCAGACTCCTGGTCATCCTCCTTTCGGGACTTTGGTGAAAGCTTTGCTATTGCACTTGATATCTCAAAGGCTTTCGATTGAGTCTGGAATAAATCTTTAATTTCCAATCTGCCCTCCTACGGTTTCTATCCTTCTGTCTGTGCCTTCATCTATAGCTTCCTTTCTGGTCGTGAGACGGCCATCGTTCTTCTCCTAGATCTATCAACGGTGGTGTTCCTCAGGGGTCTGTCCTATCACCAACTCTCTTCCTTTTATTCATCAATGACCTTTTAAGCTGTACATCTAACCCTATCCACTCGTACGCTAATGATTCCACCATTCACCTTTGTATTCGGTTCCCGCAACGTTCATCTCAGCAGTTACTTCAACAAACAAGGGATGAGGCTATGGCACACCTAATGTCTGACTTGACTTGTATCTCTGATTGGGGTAAAAATAATCTTGTTGTTTTTAATGCATCAAGCACTCAGTTCTTACACCTATCAACCCTACAAAATCTTCCTCAGGATTACCCACTGATGCTTAATGATGTCCAGTTCGGTCCTGCATCATCCTTGAACATGCTTAGGGTTTCATTCACTCGGGATTTATCTTGGAAAGAACATATTACATCTCTTGTGGAATCTGCTTCCAAGAGATTAGGTGTGCTGAGCCGACTCCGAACCTTCTTTACCCCTGCACAGTTGTTGACTTTATACACGGGTTTTATTTTCCTCTATGTGGAGTACAACTCTCATGTGGGGGGAGGCTTCCCACATACAGCTCTTCTCAATAGGGTGGAGTCAAAGGCTTTTCGTCTCATTAACTCTCTCCTCTTACTGGCTCCCTTCAACCTCTGTCTGTTCGCCGCATTGTTGCATCTTTATCTCTTTTCTATCGCTACTTCAACGGTCACTGTTCCTC